>JBCAUA010023852.1:0-12597 GCA_038406235.1 Peronia verruculata
CCCCCCCCCCCCCCCCCACCAAACACAGCTACCATATGGCAAACCAAACTGCATGCTGATTTGTGCATAAAGTGTTTTAGAGCCTGCTGTGATCAGAAAAAAAAAAAACAGTATGATTGACAGGCAGACAGACAACCGACAAACACAGTATTATACTTTCACACAAAGGTATCTGTATTTGAGAAAGAACTGGCAGTGTCGGTGCTTTTGCTTATGAACAGCTCTTCATAGTCTTTATACTCTTAGGAAGTAACATTTTGTTCAACCTATTTCCTCCTATTGGTCTTCTCACTTAGTACATAATATAGGACTCAGTGAATTGCTCAAACTTGCCTGTTTTCTAAATGTAAAAATAATAAAAATTCATAGACTTCCAATGCGCTCTATGATCTTTATTAAACTAATCTCAGTGTTCAGATAATCCATGATCCAGTTGACTGTTTGCCATGGATATCTCCGCCTTCAGATGACTGTCTTGTGGTTGACGTTGAAACAGCGTGTCCAAGTACTCGATTTGTTGTTGTTATTGTTATTATTGATGTTGTTTTTGTTGTCATTTTCCATAGTTTGCCATTTGATATCATCATAGTGATTTTTTTTTCTCTTTTTCATTCGACCTGTGCTATTTGTGGATCTAGTTTAGGGAGTGGCAGACACCGTTTTGTTTTGTCTTGTGTTTTCAAAAAATAAATAAATAAATAAAATAATAATAAATAAATAAGTAAATAAATGTATCGTTACATAAAAGATCGCACTCATTATGTACAACATTGCATGTGAAAAGAAGAAGGTAGAAACCCAATTGCTGTGATGTAGAACCCAGTGTGGCATGCTATAAACCGGTGTTGACGCAAAGAAAAGTATTTTCTGAAATGTTTTGTATTTTATTTGGCTGCAGATAACAAAACTGCCTGAATCTGATGTATCTGTGTTGGTTATTGAAGCTTTGCTTTAGATCTGCCCGATATGGCCAAACGGCACTTCGGGCAAATGATAGGATTCTGCTCAGACACTAAAGATATATTAATGCAACATAATTCTAGATCTATGTGTCTATGTTTGTGGGCTTCAACTGAAAGTCGGCTATCTAAATCTAAGAATTTCCGTAGAAGGGTCTTAAGATCGACTGAGAGTGATAGCAAAAACAATATACGTTACTGTGCTTAACGTTTTCTGATCAGTGCTTAGTTAATCTCTCCGTCCTCCCACGCAGTTTATCTATGTGTGATTCGATGTTTACCGTTTGCCAGGCAGAGAAGATCAGATCACATTGACAGTCGGTAAAAATATTTATAGGATCACATTTTGCTTTTGCTCACACCTAACGTTCTCTCTGTGTATGTGTGTGATCGCTTTAGGTTACCTGACAGAGGATGAGAATCCAGGCGCCAGTATGGCTGTGGAGATGACCTGTACAGTCCCCAAGGCAAAGGCACAGCTCAGGCAGCTCATGTCTGAGATGAGTACGTCACTCCGTTTTTCATCATCTTCATCATCGTCATCTTTGTCAGCGTCGTCATCTTCATCATCATCATCCTTATCACACCATCATCATCATCATCGCCATCATCATCGTTTTATGTTATACGTTATTTTTTATATATTTTAATAATAGAAATATAACTATTTTCCCCTAAAATAAAATACATAGGATAGAGATTGCAAAAGACGAGGTAAACACAAACAAAACGAAACAAGAAAAAAAAAAAAAAAACTTAAGAAGAAGACAGACCACAAGATGGTTTACATGGATTTGAACTGGAGGTCTTTTGCCAACACTCAGGGTGAGGAATTTACGATTTCCAGTTTGAAAAATGTATAATTATATCAGTTTTGAGGATTGACATCACTATTCTTGACCTGGATGTTTACCCTGTTGGAGATATCACAATACATGTAATTATATGAGATGGTTTTCTCTGATTGTTTTCTGCTCAGGAGCCCAGAACTTTGACGTGATCATCTTTGCTACCTACAGAACTGCCTGCAAGCTGAGATTTATACAGAAACAAACACACTGTGAGTAGTGAGGGCCCCTGGCTGGGGACTGGATGGTTAACTATTTGTGATTTTTCTTGTCAGAGTAGGAGTGAAATAGAGTGACAAACACATTTTGAAGAGTAGCTATATAATTAAATGTACAGAAATGTTAACTGCTTTAAATTTTTTTGTGTGTGTGTTTGTGTGTGAGAGAGAGAGAGAAAGAATAAGTAGTAGCTAGTGAGTAGTAGCCATGGACTCTAGTAAGTCTGCCATTTATATAAAACAAATAGGTTGTCTGGGGCTGACTGGATCATTGTGCTATATTCAAAATCAAATGTTGAAACTAAAAGTGCACCTGACTGGCTGTAATAAATAGCCCAGAGATTAGATTTTATGCAATTTTTTTGCACACCATCACAACAGTCATGTTTTTCATCATTTGACTGAAATATCTTGAACATGAAAACCGTCAGAAAGTAAGTAACACACTAATATGCCTGTTTAGATCAAGGAGAGTAATGACAGTAGTTATATATCTCTGTTGTCACCTTTGTTAAGTTATAGAAATGTCTTGACCATCAGCTAGTCATCACCCTAATATCAAATTGGAGAAATAGCGAATACAAAAAAAAAAAAAAAAACTAAAACGAATGGGCCAAAAATTTAGAAAATGTTGTGAATGCCAAATAATCATCATCATTGTTGTCATCATTTTATAAAAATGATTTTTGTCATAAGACAACTATCTACTGGCAAGTAATCACAAACATAATAACACTATGTAGAACTTGATATGGTAAAAATTGGATACATTGATATCACTTGCCACCATCAACATTAATATCATATTATAGAAACATTTTAAAACTTGAGAAGACATGTCAACCGTTATCTATAGCTAATTTAACACACTAAAAGAAACAAAACAACTTTCTGCAGAACTTTGTTGTGTTAAACATTGAATAAAGTGATGGTACTGTCCAAAGTTTCAAATTCTGTTTGATTGTTCACCAAAGAAAAATGAAATCAACATCTATACTATGATTATTATCCTTATTATCTTCATCACTCTGATATTGCTTATTTTCATCATCATCATTGTAATCATCAACCCCACTTTCATTATCATTGGATGAAATATCATTTGATCCACATCATCTGTATCTCTGGATTCTACAGTGTACCAGATTGACATTTGGAACATGATTGAAGCATTCCGGGAAAATGCGCTACACACCCTGGAGCCCACCAGTGAAATTGACACAGCGCGACTGGAGTCTGTGTTACACACCGCATTCTCCCAGCTAAACAAACGACTTCCCCAGGCTCAGGCTGTGCACGTGGACAAATGTGTCAGCCTGACCCTCAACTGGCTCATGTCAGCTTATGACAGGTGTGTACCCTTTGGGTTGTCAAACATTCTTGACAGTTGTCATACACTCACAACCCTCTGACAGGCTCTGTGTTGTTATGATTTCAGTCTTTGAGTGTTGGCAGTGTTGAGAATAAATAAATATAATAAACAGACTGGTAATCACTGGGTCCTCATACATGCATGCACCACCATCTGATATGTTCCCTTTGTTTGTATGTAGATGTGTCTGTCAGTCATTCTTTCTGTGTGTCTGCCTGCTGATAGTGTCTATATACTAAGATAGTCATCTTCAGATGGCTAAAAGACACAAAGGGCATCAACTAATGTTTGTCCATATTCCTACTATATCTCTTGTCTATCTGTCTTTCTGTAGTCCATCCATCCATCCATCTGTGGCTCATACACATCCTCATATACATAACATCACCTGATGCATCGTGCATTTGCTGTAATTTTAGTCTTTCAATAAGGACAGTTTTGAAATTAAATACACATGTAAATGTCATCCGACTAGTATATTGTGTCTGTGTCAAACTGTTTTTTGTTTTTTTGTATTCAGTGACACATTATTCCATACTGCTGCCTTCAGCATTTCCATGATATAATATATTTGATATAGTGCAAGTTGGTCTGCTATGACTTTTTGCAAGGCCACCCAGATATCTTATTGAACTTACTGAGTGATCGCTATATTGACTGACTTTACCAGACTGATCATTATTATTTTAGGCCTACTCAAAGTAAATAAGAGTTCAACGACCAAAAAAAAAAAGAAAATAGCAAAATATCTGACAAGGGCACAAAATCAAATATGAAAGGAGGAGGGAAGGCAATGAATGGATAAATAGACAGATAGGCACACAGACAAGCAGGCAAACAGACAGATAGGCCCAGACATATTTCTTTCCATAATATTTGTGAAAGTTTGCCTTGAAGTCTTAACAATGTAAAAATTCGCTCGGTTTCAAAGCAGTATGGTCTAGCAGATGGGACATAAAGAGAGCCCTGCTGAATGGTTAAAAAAATGTATGTCATGCAAATGCTTTGGTGCAGTTGTTTTAGGCTGTTGAACATTTCAGATCTATGACTCTTTTGAACCCAGAATGGGTTGTGAGTTTGAAATGGATATGTCAACACATAGGAGCTTTTACACCAAGATAAAGTGCACATATTTGCCAAAAAGTGTATGATACTGTGGGGTGGTGGTGTTTTCCTCTATCATCCTGTAAGTGTGTATACATCTATGTGATGTGTGAACATTTTGGAAACGCTCTATATCCAGTCAACTGTATTTAGATCATTTGTAGTCAAGAATGAGAGAAGTTAATGGATGAATGGGTTGATGGACAGTACTAATACTATGGACAGACAGGTGGACAGGCTGATAGATAGATGGATTTATGATAGAAAGAAGGAAGGGATGTGAAACACCGAAGGCACAGATGGGAGAAAAAAAAACAACTTTTTTGGTCCTGTCATCTGCATATGTAACTCTATGATTGTAAATCCAGTATCAATATTTTTGTTTTCTCTACAGAGAATCCACAGGCCATATACGAGCATTTGCTGTTAAGATTGCACTCGCCCATCTGTCCTCAGGAAAACTGGTAGATAAACTTAGATGTAAGTACTGTGTGTCATTGTTCCTCGTTAGTTTACCCTAGGCTGTCACTAAAAGGAGGGGGTTTTATAATTCCTGCCTCATGTTATATCAGAAAATGCAATAAATTCTAAATCACCCTCCACCCTTGTAAAGAAAAAGGTAAAAGAAATTGCAACAAGTATACAATGGCATAAACCAACCAGTGTCAGAGATTTAGTAATTCCAGTTCCCTTGTCAAATTAATTATCTCAATTCCAGTGTATTTATAGAAAAAACGCAATTTAATGTCATCTATTTATTTTGTTATTTTTATTTTTATTTATATATATATTTAATTCTTTTTCATCTCGATTTATTTTTTGTTTTAAAAAAATCCCAAGAAACAGCTGAGATAACCACCCACAGGAGGTTGAAAAACACAAGTTGTGCCATAACCGTAACTGTAGAATTGGTGGGGTCCACATCATAATTTTGGTTTCTCATTTAGATGACAAAATTGTGTAATTTTTTTCTGCTTATATGACCAATACTCTTACTGACATAAAAGAAAAGAGAAAGATTGTGGGCTCATAATTGAGTATTCAGTGTACAATACAGTTTCATTGCATGATTGTAATTATTTGATCTCTGTTTCTCCTGCAGATATATTTACATTGATCTCAGATTCGTGTGGTCATATGATCAGAGCTCGCTTTGATGAGTACTTGCGTGACCTCCTGGCATTGCCTGCAGCTGTTTATGAAGGCACATCATTCAGATATTCTGAAGAAGCGTCAAGAACATTCTTTGATTCTGTAAGTTCTATACTACAGTAATCTGTTTTAGGATACATCTTCACAGATTGCATGGAGATATTGTTTTTTTTTTTTTTTAAACATGGATAGAGATGTAGTCTACTGCAGTGTAAAGTTGTAGCTGTGCCTTATTGTCAGTCAGAAAATGAGTCAATACTTTAACTGATAGTTTGAATATTTTCGCCTCTCCAGACAATGTTGACAACAATGTCACAAATTTATTTCCTCAGTTCGAGGAAATTGTATCAAAGTTAACATTCTGAAAATGTCCTTTTTTTTTAATCCCTGGAAAAATTGAGGTGATGGTGAATCATCTCACCAGCAAAAGCAAATTTGCACAATTGAGTTCATTTAGCAATACCATGGTATGCCCGGAGATGCAAATTTTCAGTCACTAGGGCCTTCCTTTGACAATAAAGACTAACAAGCATTGAATTTATTCCGTTCTGGCAGAGGAAGAATAACAGTTGTGAGTGAACATTTTTTTTTTTCTTTTCATAAGAAAACCATTCTCACCACAGACAACTGCTTTAATCAGCCATGGAGGTAAGAATCCCACAAGTGTATGTGCACAAGAATAATTTGTGCCTGTGTTTTTAGATTAATTGTGGAAATAACACATTTATGCAATCTATGTCTGAATTTCTTCCTCATTTTGCCCACAGAATTCAGTGACTGTGGATGTCTTCCTGATCTCACCTAACAAATCATGATAAAAATTGTTTCAACTCCCCCATTTTTGTTCTCTCCCCAGAATCCTGTGACTGTCAATGATTTCCTGTCTGTCATGATGGCAATTCCAGGTCGTCAGTCGCTGATGTGGTTACCTGCCCTGAATAGAATGGCCCATGTGGAAAATGGTAAAGTCGTCAAGAAGAATGTCAGCAGTTATTTCCCTTGGTCTGATTATGCGTCTTGTGAGAGAGAAAGAGAAAGAGAATTTAAAATTGTTTCACAGATAGGTGAAATGAATTATATGTCAATTTTCTTTTATAAAGATATTGATACCGCTGGAAAGGGAACCAGCCATATAGTTTGTTCCAATAAAAAAAAAAACCATTTGGCAACAACTGTACTTTGCAGAGATCTTCATGATCAACATTAATCCCTGAGATCCCAGGGTCAGTAAAATTCATTTCTCAAAGATGACCACTTTGACATGTGATTCATCCTACCTGGTCTTGTAACAATTTTTCTGATTGTTTTTAGTTTGTTAAATCATCTGAATGAATTTGATAATAATTTGAGGAGCTAAAGGGGGAGAGGAATATTAGAAAAAAAGATGGCATTCAAAGAACAGTTCTAAAACAATTTTTCACTTTTTTCATTTTTTTTTTTTAAAAAGAAACATTTTACTCTGGACCAATACTTTAATCAGTTATTTAAACTAATGAAATGGAGGTGGGAACCACACCATATTATATGCTTTTTCATGGTTTGATGGCATCACTTGGTTCAAACTGCTGATGGGTCAAAGATGGAAACTAGAATTTTACATTTTTTAGTGTCACAGTCCAAGTTGCCATCATCATAAAAGCAGTCTAGAATACATGTGTTTCTGTTTTAGACACATCTCCTAGTGTAGGCGAATACTGGATAAAAAAAAAACTGTACTGTTCACATTCTTTGCCATCTAAAATATTCTTAGTAGAACATCTACTCAAGAATACCAGTTTGAATTCCCTGCAACTTTTCTGTAAGTGCATAACTTATGTTGCACATATTTTTGTTGTAGAGTGTACTTGCATGCAAGATAAAATGATTAGTCAGGTCCATACTATTTTCATCTGCAGAGAGACGTTATATGAGCTAAGATAAGTAGTTTTGTCAGAGGGAGATGTGTACTCACTGGAAATTTGATTGTGGTTACTTCTTAGTATCAGTCACAAAATGTATTTATATGGATCAAAACACACATACATGTGTATTTTATATCATGGATGATATAAGTCTGATAATTTTGTTATTTCTTTTGCTGTTTCCAGTCATCCACCCAGTCCAGTGCGAAGCATGTCGCCGAGCATCCATTGCTGGTTTTCGCTACAAATGTCGCCGTTGCTGCAACTATAACCTGTGTCAGGACTGCTTCTGGCGGGGCAAGACTTCTGGTAACCATAGCAACGACCACGACATGAAAGAGCATACATCATATGTAAGTCTGTGCTGCCAGTTTTGAATTTCTTACTTTAAGATCTCATTTCATTGTTGTTTCCTGTCACACAAAGCTCAATAGGTAACTGCTTGCAGATTTCCATGCATGCTGGGTACATTTTGCATTCACAATTTTAATGTTTTTAAATTTTTTTATAATGGAACCAGAGACATTGGAAAAGTGGTGTTCTCAAAACAAGGCTGCTGGCTTGAAATGATCAAATAGAAAGGTGATAATGATATACAGAACTCAATATCTGCTCTTTTTGCCTTTGTTTTTTCATTCCTTTTCCTCTTGTCCATCCTCAGAGATCTGGGTCCAAGCAAGTCGGTCGTGCAATCAAGAAATCGTTTGACTGTGTCCCGTCCAAGTCCATGAACTCACAGCTGCCGCATTTCCCTGACACACCACAGAAAACGTTAGACTTATCCTTCATTGTGTGAGTACTGCCCGTGTTACAGATATGTTTGATATGTTCAGAGAGGGAAGAGAATAGGAGAGATAGAGGTGTACTGAGGGGCTGATCTTTTTACATTCCTTTCAAATTCAGATTTTTATTTTATCAAAGTTCAGATATTATGGTCTCTTGGGAAAGATGATGATTTTGTCCTTCTTGATGAAGAGTGATAATTCTGATGTCAAATTTACTTTCTTGTTATTGGTAAGAGCATATTTGACTAAGCAAAAACCTGGAAATCCCAGCCAGAGTGTTTGTAGCCCCCTGCTAAAAATAAATACTCACTAATATTTGTAACTGCTCCATCATGTGATCCAAGAACAATTGTCAGTGGTCTGGTACATTTTTATAAGTTTTTCTATGTCAGTGACAGTGAACAGTTTGGAGTGTTTGTACCTCTCTACTTAAATTAGATGGGGATTTCCAGCCATTCGCTTGGCTGGAACAAATCTGTTAGGGAAATGATGAAAAATTTATTCAGCCATGACATCTTCTGTACTGAATTGTTCATGTTAAATAATGAACCCATGAACAGTAAAATCCTATTTTCCAAACAAAGCCTTCTTTTAACATACTTCATTCCACTATTTGCAACATCACTTTTCCCTGTCTGCTCATAGGATACACTTGTTTTATCCATGAGAAGTCAAAAATATCCTATTTTCTATATCCTGTGTTAGTTTCAAACCATTTTGGCTAATAGGCATGCTAAATAACTGCATTTATATATATCCATCGCAGTAACTTTTTTCAGCGTTGCTTTATGTCGAACATGTTTCAATATTCACGGAACAGTTATACAATGGAAAGTACATTCAAACTTTGTGCTGGCTTGTATGTTGTAGTTAGATCAGAAGTATGATAGTGATGTAACAGGGAAACAGCAGGGTGTGAGAAAGTCATTGGTCATTTGTATCTCACCATACCATACAATTGACAGTGCTTCGAACGAATGCTGACAATGATATGTTGAAATTGTTTGATTTATTCAACCAAAAAAATAGAGAAGTTTCATTTTCTGTTCAATCTTAAGTTCAGGATATATCTGCCAATTGATTTGCCCCAATGAAGGGCCAAGTGGGCTTGAAAATTTGGCCAGCGATATCAGTTTACTTTATTAACACAATGCCAAGTTCTTCATAGTGTTTTTCAACTTTTTTGATGTATTTGATCAGTTGCCAGTGGTCAGTTATATTAATTTTAAGACATTTTTTGTAAAAGGATATATCTGCCAATGATGATTTTATTGTTGGATATGCTGAGTTATTCATATCTTGTAAATCTCCATATCCTGTTTGATAAAACTTTTATCAGGAGTCAGCATGGAGGCTTAAAATTACTTGCAGATTTAATATTATGTCAACGGCATTGGTTTAGTAGTGATGAGCTCAGAAGACTGAAGCATGAAAAAGAATATTTTGCCATCTTTATGACAAATTCACAATGCAGATAATTATTATGGTCAGCATTTTTTTCTCCCGCGATGATAGGTCTCTGATTATCATTTTGACAGTTAAGTCAGCAGAATTACCAAAGTTGTTAGAGTCGACAGATACTGCTGATGTCAACTCAAGTCTGATGAAACTTGTGTAGTTTTGAAAACTAATTTTGCAAAACTACAATGCATTATGTATAGGATGACAAATTATTCAAGCCTATGATATGACTTAGCTATACAAATACAGTCAAATAGTTGGGACAATTTGATCTCGTGGCACTTCTTTGGTTAAACTTAATAAGTCAGAGTTTTTGTATATTGAGCTGGACTATTTTTCTTTCTTTCACAAGTATTATTATCCTGACAGCACTCACAGTGTTGTTCTCTGAGATAGCCATGTTTTAAATGTTTCCCTTTGGCTAGAATATTTGTCAGAAATCTGTCTTGTAAAATGCTTGGAATGCTGTGATGGTTTGTTTCTTGACATTCACGCTTGTGTTTTTGTCTTACCTTGTGTCCCCAGTCCCCCGACCCCAGTTCCAGTCCATAACGGTTTCAAGGATCATTCCAGCACACATTCCCTAGACATCACTTCCTTACAGAACAGTCCACAGAACAGGAGGTACGTTGTCTTATCCTTGAGCTCCCGTATTTCATCTAGTTGCGAAGAACTAGACAAGGTAGATAATCCACAGAATTGGCAGTCCAAATTCAAGTTATTTTGCTTGTCTCTTCTTGATTGCTTACTCCTTTTCATCTTGCGGGTCCTGAAAGTAATTTTTTGAATGCTTGCACTAGAGATAATTTATGCTTCAGATTCGCAGTTACTCTGTTCAAATTGGAGGAAAAGAGGAAAAGTGTACCAAAAATTAGTTTATGCCATGTCAATACCGCCATATTGGATTTTGTTCGTCTTGAAAATTATCTGTTTTCAGAAGTCTAAGGCTCCTCGAGTATTTATTGTAATCATTTTGCACACTAAAGATTTGGACTCTCAGTATTGAAAGATATACTATACTTGGTTTTGTTTGCATTTCATGTGATGTCTGTCATAAATGTTTTTAGTTTTGCATCTTCACGGATCTGTGTATTTCTCATTTGTGTGCCAAATATACAATTTTCTTTAAAAAACATGAATACAATTTGAAAAAAAAAAAAAAAAAGGATGGATACTGTGAAGAGTATACATTCAAGATTGAAAGTCAATTGTTACAGAAAAAAAAAAAAGACTTAAGGAAAAAGTGAAAAAAAAAAACCCCATATATTTTTACCAAATCGCAACTGAATTTTCATTTCATACAGCCTCATGATGGTGCCCCGTTGGTGCCATTTTTGGAGCTTAAAGCAGATCTTTCTGGCCCCAACCCATATTATTTTCTCATATCAGAGGAGGTCAAAGTCTCTGAAAATAAAAAAGAACAGATTTGATATTTTAATCCCAAAATCCTCAACCCAGCCAATGGATTTATTCTAAATCTCATAGCACTCACATGGTAATAGCGATTGCTTCATGTGTTTTAAGAGGTAGCCAACCTGAAATGTGGCTTTTGCCAAAAAAAACAAAAAACTTGATAATCTGTTTTTTGACTTTGTTGAAAGTTCTGGTTTTGTAAGTACAAAAGTAGTATTAGAAATTGGATGACATTTATATGACATTTTAGTCTGTACACGTGATATGGGAATGAATGTGCACTAGCCTCATCATGTAGGAAAAGGCATTTTTTTCCTTTTGTAGATAGCCAGTACATCTCATCTTATCATTTACCTTACTGCATTTTCTTTTGTGTGTATTGTCTGTCAGTATTCGCAAACTAACCACCAGCTCAGAGTCATGCCGGGTGGATGACGAGCACCGATTGATAGCCCGCTATGCGGCCAGGCTGGCAGCGGATGAGAACAAAGCTGTAAGTATCAAAACTATTTGTCATCTGTGTGATGGTTTACTGTGGAAGTTACGTATTTTTGTCAGAGAGATGATAAATGTTTTTTTGTTTTTTTTAAATTTTGTATTTGTTCGTTCGTCTTTTTTTTTTTATTTGACTTGTTTTGATTATAGTGTGGGAATTGTGATGTTGTAATTGTGTTATAAATGTCTTTTGTCTATTTTTTTTTTGTTGTTGTTGTTTTGTTACCATCTTTGTTTGCCATTTGCCAAGTTCATTGCTGTATTCTTGATTTTACTGGTGGTTGGTGGAGAGGAGAGCAGCACTGACATTTCTTGTGGGCTGTTTTTGAGGAAAACAAAGATCTCAGGTTGATCTGAAATGTATGTGGTAGACAAATAATATGCATCGTTTTGCAAAATGAAAAAAACAAAATGTCGCTCTCATCAACATACTTTTTCTTCATTTGTCACATAATTAGATAGCTCTATATAAGTAGAGCACTCTGATACACATGTACAGGTACTTACATTTACCCAGCAAGACTTCATATATAAAGTCAAGTAAATTTTCCAAGAAATGCTGAAGGTCGAGATAACCTCCATCCAGGAGGTTGAAAGACCAAGCCCTGAACCCGCGGATTATAATCCTGGGCAGGCATTTAACAGAACAAGAAATGCTCAAGAAATTCTTGGACTTGTAGTTTCCTGTAGTTCTGCTTTTATTTGACATGTCCCCTGCTGAATCTGGGATACTTTTGTGCTGAAACTTCAGATAGATTATGGTTATAATGGCTTGACTTTTTTGTCCTACGTTTTTTGTTTACGTCATCCTAATGACTCTAGCTCACTCTGTCTTAAAGAGTGGCAAGGAAAATCCACTTATCTTGAGTTTCTGTATTTTTTGTTGTGG
>JBCAUA010023863.1:0-12597 GCA_038406235.1 Peronia verruculata
TTTAGTGTGGGGGTGGGGGGTGGGGGGGGGTGGGGAGGGGTACAAACACTTCAAACTGATTACTACTATGGACGTAAACACACACACACACACACACACACACACACACACACACGAAATAAAAATTATTCTCGCATCTCGTGGTGGAGCGGTAACAAACATCAGTGAATCTTCCATTTTTAGCAGGGGGTACAAACACTCCAGCGGGGGTTTTCAAGGTTTTTCTTAGTCGAATATGAACTATTCTGTTCCATTCAGATGCCTGGTTCTTCATAGATAGTGAGCAAAGTAAAGTATCAAACAACGCTGAGAGAGCAGATCGCGTCAGCCACATGCCTTATCCTTAGTCCAGCCATAGTTCATCCAATATGGGTCTGGTCAAGAGGCCGTGACCCCTTACTTGACAATGGTCACTAAGATTAGTGACATGGCCAAGTAATTAATCGAGCTACCTCAGAGCAGGGCTTATAGAGGTTGAGGAAACACCAAGGAGACCACAGACTTTGCAGCCCAGAGAAAATCCTTTCTCATAAAGAAAAAAAAAAAACGGAATACGTCTTACGTTCTAGAAGTGGCAAGCAGCAGAAAAGGTTAATAATGCATTGGGTTTGAATTCCATTCCAAATGATATACTGTACAGGAAGGAAGTGCGTGCTCTGGATTGCGTCTAAAGTTGAACTACTAGGGAACATGACTAAATATCTCTGGAACATGCCAGCAAATTCTACTAAAAATGTGACAGCATACAAGACTAAACGTTCCTTTACTTTGCCAGAGAACCCCCCCCCCCCCTCTTTACTTTGCCAGAGAACCCCCCCCCCCCTCTTTCCCTCTCCCCCTTTCTTCCCAGTCCATTTTTGTCCTTTGTACAATATATGGCCATTTGAAATGCTGAGATGGCGGTGATGAATTTTTTCAGCACGGAATAGACAATAAGTTGGGTGCTTCAGAATTTCAGGCAAGAAACGTGAAAAGCCAGATGTGGAAAGCTAAAAGGTCGTTTAAACCCTAAGCCTGTCCATGCTCCAGCCTTTCAATGTGAGAGGCCTCCAAGATGTGGTGCCTGGTTCTGTGGTCAGTAGAATTAAGTGAGATGGTCAGGTAATCAATCGGACAGCAGTGGAAAATGGCCCTGGGAGCTTGACCGGATCAGGCAACGTAAATCCTTGTGAAGGTTGTGAAGAAATCAAGAAAACCAGAGGACTTACTGAGATTTGGCGGGTAGCATAGACATCAGAAACGTTGATGTTTTTGTTTTGTTTTGCTTTCCTTTGTTGCGGTTGATGTTTTTCTTTGTTTGTTTTGTTTTGTTGTTGTTGTTTTGTTTTTTTTTCTTATTGTAGCTTTTTCATCTTTTTTTTTTTCAGTCTTGAAAATAATAAACAATATCAGGTCCCCCCCCCACAACCTATTCCTTTTTTTTTTTTTTTTAGAAGTTGCAGGAAAACGCAGGATCTAAAAAAAAAAAAGCTTTATGGAGTACGTTTAGGAACCAAGGAATTCAGGAACTATGACAATTAACTAACTTGCAAGGAAACCATAATTGTTTTCAATTTTATGACGTTTGAGGCAAAATAGCAAGAAAAGTGGAAAACGTACAATCCTTGATGATAGAAAAAGACAACGAGAGGCTATACGGCGTATTAGAAGGGCTTAAGACAATGAGCGACATTTCGAAGGAGCATCGAAAACTGAGCCTTTCTGAGCGAGAAGGAGGAAACTATGACTTTTTGGAAGATAGCACGAAAACATGATGTCATGTGCAATGTGAAAAGAGGGACAAGAAACTAGAATTCTGTTGGTTTGACAAGAAAATACGGTAATCAGAGGCTTCGGCGAGTTCTAGAAAAAAGAAAGAGCAAGGAAACCAGTGATTTCCAGACTGTGGAATAATTCTTTTTCTTGGGGTGGAAATGAAAAGAAAACAAGGGTACAAGATGGCACAAGGCCGGAAAATTAGAGGTAGGCGTGCGAGAAACTTTGATTACATTCTCAATAGGCTGTGAACACGGAATCCGGAGTTGCTCTGAAGTGATATTTCTGAACTGAGCTGTGATATTGTTTCACCACACACCCGTATTTTTGTTTTGTTTCGTTTTCTTTTCTTTGTCTTCTCATGTGTGTTGCGAAGGCGG
Organism: Peronia verruculata; assembly: GCA_038406235.1. Lineage (NCBI taxonomy): Eukaryota > Metazoa > Mollusca > Gastropoda > Systellommatophora > Onchidiidae > Peronia > Peronia verruculata. The sequence continues at coordinate 2,136 of JBCAUA010023863.1, forward strand.
ATTGGCACTGAAGACAGCGTGTACTTCACTAAGTCTGATTTAACTCAAATATCGCAAATTCGTTACCTATTCTACATCTCACCATAGGGAGGAAAGTACTGCCTCATACTCTTGTTTTTACATAGCGCTTGCGTTTCTTACGCATGCCTCTTTGTTAAGCATGTTTTGTTTTGATTGTTAAGAACTTTGGTGCAGTATTTCTCAAATTATTTTCCTCAGCTTCTTAACCTTGTTTAAAAGCACACTCGTTGTTTATTTACAGAATGTTACAGCAATTATGTCTCAAACGTCAGCACGGAGAATAGCTTTGGTGACGTTTGTATCTTCATTGACGTAGGATACTAAAATAAAATTTGCGTCATATGTATTTTTTTTCTTTCTTTTTTTCCTCATGAAATTTTGCACAGGGAAGTCTGAAAATGCCAAAATAACTCACTTGAAATATTAAGGGTTCACTTGAAAGATGACGACTGAAAAATGGGCTATGTTTGATAAATTAAATGTCTTCTTTCCTGTGATGGGATGTCATAAGACTTAGTTGCACCGGTTGATTCAGATCGAATTTTCTGTGTCATTATGGAACAATTATGTCAGTCACTGGACAGAATAGTCGAAATATTCGCCCTGCTTCTTTCTCTCTTTCCTCTTATCTCACTTCTCATTTCGTTCGTTTCCATCGCCTCTCTCTCTCCCTCTCTCTCTCTCTTTTCTCTGTCTGTCTGTCTGTCTGTCTGTCCGTCTGCCTGTCCGTCTATCTATTTCTCTTTCTGCCCATTGTAATATTTTTTACCACGGAATGCACGTAAGGATTTGGATGTCTTAATACACGCCTAGGATTCCTTTCTAAAGTGATATTTTACCAGAATATGGCAAGTGTCTAGCAATATCTGCGCAGTTGTCAAATCTCTTTGGATGGACGTCAGACCAAAATATCACTTGAAACCATAATTCTATTTCCTTGCTCGCCAGTTGGGATTGTTTTTAACCACCCTGTTACTTCCCTTTGCCAACGCACTAGAGACGTTGAACAAGATCAACTACAAACAAAAAAAATGACTTTAACGTTCTTTGCTTGAAACCTCTGAAATATTCGAAGGGTACAATGTATAACTGAACATTGTTTACAAGTATAGATCTGAAGTAATAGTATGTCGAAGTTTGATGTTTCGGTTTTCAAAAGGTTAATTTTTTCCCCTATCATATGAGAGTAGAATGAAGTTGTATCTTTAGCCTCAGCAATGTTCCCTGTATGTACAAGAGTGCAAAGAATCCTTAGAGATCCTCCAAAAGTGTAGACTGACTTTTTTTTTTTGGTACATTATTTGAGAGCTTTGTGATGTCAATTAACACTAAAAGAACGAATTTTTGCTCAAGAGTGCGGGTATTTTGTATCTCAAGAATCACTAGCACAAAGTATTACCCAGAAACCGTCTACAAGTCAAGTGTAAATCTGAATTGCTGGCTTTTAATACTACTGGAACGTGCCAAACCATCCTCAGGTCAATGTTGTCACGACTTTTCAAACTGGGTTGTCCCAAAATTTTGGTCAATTTATCGACAGCGCGAAAAAAAAAAAAAAAAGCTCAACCGAGGTCGCCCTTGGTAATGCAAAAGCTCTTGGGTCTTCACGTCACTACTAAAAATTGATTTCCGAAAGTTCACTCGAGCCGTTGCAGTGTGGGTGTCAATGCTTTTGAAATAGAATATCCTCCCCCTTCTCCCTCCACCCCCCCCCCCATATCCCTGTTTTGTTTTTGTTTTTTTTCAGTGGAAACCAAGGGAAAACGTAAAGAATTTAAAAAACTAGTGTGCCTGCCTCTTTTCCCGTCGATTTCACAGGCTCTTTATTGGTTCTAATCTCCCTGGAGATTTAGAGGAAATTTTCAGTTAGTGCACTCGTGATTTTTCAATAATGGAGGTCACTTTCTGTTAGTACTGAGATTTTTATCACTGCAAACTAACTGTGGTTTCCGAGAATAAAATCTCTGGCAACATTCAGTAACACATCGCAGACCTTGACAATAGTGCATCCTTTACGAGGAGGTTTGATAAGTCCAACATAGATTACCCCACACGCTCTAAGTGCTCACACTTTTTGTCTCAATTTTTGTTTTAATTCTGTATCCTGTTTCTTTCATATTTGAATTGTTTCAAAGTTTTGCTTCAATCTCGTTTTCTTTCTTATTGGCTAAAAAAAAATCTTTCTCTGAACTCCAAGGTGCAACCAGATGTTCTGATCTTCAGCAAAACAATTATGTCTGCTTTTTTTTTAACCCATTGATACAAATTCATATAAGCTAAAGTTAGTGTTTTGTAAGCAATTGTGTACTATGTAAGGTAGAACCTGGACTTGTTATTTTGATGAGAACTGAGTAGGTAATGAGTTAATACGAAAAACACATATTTCAGTTACAGTAATGAATACTTGGCTATTTTCATAAAGGGGTACCTTCGAGTACCTGATATATATCGGGGGAGGTACAGTGGTGCTGCCTGAAATGGCCAAGCCAATTTTCCCTCTTGGGCGTCAAGGGATGGTACTTTTACTTTTTACTTATGTCCTGATAGCAGTTGTTTATTTATTGTGGTAGAGGTTGTTGTTATTGATGATGATACTGTTGTTGTATTGTTGTAGATGTTGAATGTATGTATGTATTTTGTGTTTGTTTCTTTGTATTTGTTTGCTTTTTTTTACTAACCCAAACAATTTCGTTAATCTGATTTACAGCCCCTGTTGTTGAACATTTACTAGTTATAAATTATGAGTTTGTGTTAATGCCTATCAGATATGTGCAGATAACTGAAATTTGTTATAGAGAGAAGACAAATAGCCTGCTAGACCGACATGTGGCAAGACCAAAATAAAGGGAAACGCCTATATTGCGATAAATAATTACGACAGTATTTTAACGTTTTACCTGACGCACATATAATGAACCTCATCTAACCTTGTTATTCGTTAAGTCTTAACTAATTATTTATTAAAGCAGCCTTTCGTTTTTTCTCCTCTTCCCGATGGTAGGATGTTACCTTAACAGGATAATTATTATAATTACCGTCGGTCAGACTGACGTCTTAAGACATTATGTGATTAGTGACTTAAAACTATCTTGATAACACATCAGATATTGGTGATAGCTGATTCCTTAATTGTTTCAATCTTGCTACTTCCGTGAACGGGATGACGCACTGGTTAGGGCTATAAAGAGTGGTTTAAAAACATAAGTATACAGAATGTATAATGTAACATTTAATTCATTATAATTACTAGCACATTAATTGGTCTCATTTTGTTTTATATTTTCGGTGGCCTTAATCTTAATAATATATTTTGTCCAAACTAAAATAATACTTTTAAATGAACATACAATTATTGATTTATTTATAATATTTGTAATACATGCAAAGATTAAATTTTAATCTATTTTATGTGTTTTCTTTTTTATACCTGTATGCCTATTTTTGCGCCATCATATATGCAAATAATAAAATAACAATCAAATTAAGAATCACAATGTATGAAATGAGACGTGACAAGATGAAACAGCAGCTCATCAAATTTTGAGCATATGGAGTTATTGATATCGTTGTGAAGATTATTCATTTCCCTTTCAGTGCGTTAAAAATTATTGCTATACCTTTAGTAGAGGTTGAGATATTGGTTATCAAAGACGATGGAGGTGACCTGTTGCAGCAGCTGAATTCATTGAGAACATGGTCGAATACTTTTGTAAATCCTTATTAATCTTTGTTGGACCATGCCACTAAATTCCAATTTTTGAGCATTTACGTGATCTATTTCAGTGTAAACTGAACTCTGAAATGCATTCTAGATTGATATTGACGGGTTGGTGAAGAAAAAAAATGGCTAAAAAATTCATTCACTGTTGAAAAATACGGTATTCCTCCGGAGGGCTCAGTTTAACCAGCGCCTTAATTTCATTGTGCCCATATTTGTTTTTAAAATGTAAGTGGAGGAAAAGTGGGAGAGCAGGAGATGGATATACTTCAATCATTGTTATATTTCGCCTCAAACAGTAGAAAAAAAAATCCTTAAAAATGCAATCCAAAATAGCCTGACCTGTAAACATCTTCGTTCAAACAGGAAACGAGTCTGTTATATACTAAATAGCTCTACACTAACAGTAAACATTCTCTACTTTAACTATGGATTTTCCATTTTCAACAGCAAATATATCTTTGCTCTTGCGGTCAACAGTTGCTCCCTGGCAGTAAACATCCTTGTTACAGAGTGCAGTAAACATCTCTTGTGACGGTGAACATCGTAGCTAAAAAAGTGAAATGTCTCTGCTAACAATACAATTCTCTGTCCTAACAATTTAACTTTTGTGTTCTAACAGCAAACAAGTCTGTCCTAAGAGTGTGCATCCCTGATCTAAGAGTAAGCAGATCTTCTGAAGTAGAGAATATCGCAACTTTAACTAACAGTAAACATAACTAGCCTAACAATGAATATCTCTAACTGGCAAAGTCTTTACTCTGAACAAAATATTTTTCTGCTTTTACCGTACACCTTTGCTTGGAAAGATCTGAAATTTATCGTTTAATCACTTGAGATACAGCTCCGCCGACAGAATAGTGCTTTGAAATCTTTAACATTGCAAAGACCTATCGGTTTTCTCTCTTATGAGCCAGCCCTTCCACTAACTAGCGACTGATTACTCTCGTTCTTTCCCTCTTCCCTCGGCACGGTCTCTGCACTCTTAAATACGAAGTAAAAAAAACGTATCGGTCTTACTGAAGTCTTCATTTTATTTATTTCAGTTTTACTTATCTTATCTGTTTGTGGGACATGTAAGAAGGAGGCAAAATTGTCTCAATCAACAAAACGACAAACAAAAAAGAAGAAAAAGAACAAAAAAGAAGAAGAAGGAGAAAAAGAAGAAGAAGAAAGAAGACGAAGAAAAAGATGAAGGGTGATTATCTGCCCTTGTTAGCTAGACTGACATGTGGAATCAAAAACTCCAAACCAATTTTTAAAGAAAATTTAAAAAGTCAGACTATCTTCTCTGGTTGTTGTTATCCTATCTCTAAGGATTGAAAGGCTTAAGAAAAACAACAAACTCCAGGTCCAGTTCGAATTATAATGTATATAGATTTTTAATCACTCTAGTTTGATGTACAATATGTAGCTTATAGATGTTTGTCTGCCGAAGTCATTATATTTCACCTTGTCCTAAAGATCGTCTGTGGTTATAATATTATCTCATAACAATACAATATACAACATACAAGACTACGCTATAAGTATTACACATATATATCCCGAAGTATTCAGGCATATGAAAATTACCAAATAAAAATTGTACCAGTAGAATAATTCATATTCGACTTAGCAAACAAAACAAAAAACTGGAAATCCCAGCCGGAGTGTTTGTACCCCTGTGCTAAAAATAGAACACTCAGTGATATTTCTGACGCTCTACCACGAGATCTGAGAGCAATTGACACTGAGTCCGTGCATTTTTTGTATGTTTTTCTATGTCAATGACAGTGAACAGTTTGGAGTGTTTGTACCCCCCCCCCCTAAAATTAGACGGGGAGTTCGAGCCCTTCGCTTAGCCGGAACAAATCTATAGCCATATTTAACCAGTCCTTGTCAAGAGAGTCAATCTGGACTGTAGCAATACACTGAAGCATATTCAAACGCATGTTAAAAGTCAGGGTGATTTTCACTCTGATAAGAAAACAGAGTCAACCATATAAACTATCTTATTACAGTGAAATGGTAATGGAACTCTTTACTCCACTGGGCTTCTACTGTAACGATGACTGACCATCTAGCAGTTCCTTTTCTTCTGTCTGTGTTCCTCTCAGAAACATCGGCAAGCTGTTGCCCCTGTGGCAGGGACCCTTTAATTTGACCGTGTACCAGATTCTTATTAGAAACACTTCGACTCCTTCGTAACTCTTTCCAGGTTTTTTTCCCTTTCTGCTCACGTCTTGGCCCACTGGTTTCGGTTAGTGGTTTCAAAACTTTTCGGACTGGCGCTCACTTGGCTCCCAGGACAACTTTCGCATTGTCTCTCAGTTGAAAGAATTCATTTCAGAGTTCTCTTGAGTGATTGTAAAACACATAAATAACCCCAAGTTCTAATTCAATCATGTGATCTCAGTAGAATTAATAGAAACGTAGGGAGTAAACCTTGAAGTAAAATCCGGAGTGGAGCCCCCTAAGGCGGCTGGTCGGCTTTCTTCCTTAGCCTCCGGCAACTCCTGCAGCTGCGCTGGTACCAAACTGTATCGGTTCATCCCTTCCTTTGGACCCCATCAGTGAGGCCGAGAGGGGGAACTTGACGTTCAGGCAGCCCAAGTTCTCCATATACCCCGCCCGGGATCGTAGCTCAGAGCACTGAAGTTGTTCGCCCTACACCATCCGACAACGACGACGACGAGGATGATAGATATGGCAATTCTGAATATCATTTTATTTTTTCAATCTGCATGGACATACAGGTCGTAAATCACTCACCCTGTGGGACTTAGAGAACAGCAGCATTGTGCGACAAGCAAGCAGAATGATTGTGCTCTATATATACCCACAATTCTTGCGACATTGCCCTCTTCTACCGTTCATTCTCCAGCCATCCACCGTCCATCTAACGCCCTCATGACTTTTCAATGACCTCGTGAAAACTGCCATGACCCCCAGGGGGATATGGGGTGGGGGGGGGGGGGATCGGGGATGGGGGAGGGGGGCGAGCTCGGTATCGCCCACTTTGGGAACCGCTGGTTCAGGTTTCCTATACGTCTGGGCTCTGTTTCACTACTGCTGTCTGTCTGTTTTTGTCTTTTGCCACCTCTCTTTCCCTCAGTTCTGTCTTTCTTCCTCCATCATTCTGTCTCTTCTCTTTCTCACTTGCTCATTATTTCTCTCCTTCTTCCAGTCTTCATTCTTTCACTCTCTCTGGATTTTCTTTCCTAGCGGCCTCTCTCTCTCTCTCTCTCTTTCTCTCCCTCTCTCTTTCGGTACTATTACTCTCAATGATAAATCTCGCTGTTCAGACCTCAAGAGCCGTTATAAGAACATGTAGTACATATTTCAACCACAAGCCTTTCTTCCTCTATATCTTTAATTCTGGCCAAACGAAATAATTTCTGAAAGGACCAAATATTTGATTCATCTGTATCTGATGGTTGGCAGTGCCTAGTGGGTATTACTATCCGTCAGGCAAGATTTTCACTGATCTAAACACACGCTACCAGCTACCAGCCCCATTGTGAATGTACCCGCTCTCTTTCAGGAGAGACGCGCCCTTATTATGAAATAACAGCCATTGACAAGAAGTTAATACTCCTGAGATTTCAGTCTTTTGGTCCATGATCGATTCTTAGATTATCAGATTCTGAAGATATCGTCATTGAATTTAAAACTGTCACTAGGGTCACCCTTGAAAATCTCTGCTAAGTGGTGGAAAAACATAGTACGTGTCAAGTATCCTTGGCAGATTTCGTTTAATCTGTGCCATCTCAGTGATCGATGATAATGATAAAGCCGTAGTAAAAGATGTTCTTTCTATTCTCCTCTCTTAAGATTCAACCAAGCAATAGCCTACACATAAGAAACTTGTCCTCTCAGGACTGGACTGACTAGACAAAGTCTTCACCATTTAAAAGATTCTTGGGCTGCTGTTTCTTCTGTTATCTTAAAGGTCATCTAAACTTGTCTCTAGCACCCGACTTCTGGACCATGGTTGGAGATGACTTGTGGGGCTGCTGGTTGTCTGTCCCTGATTTCCTACCCGTGAAAAGACAGCCCAGAGATATCTGAGGATTAGTGAGTTTGCAAGGCTAGGCTCTCGTGTCTCTTTTAAAAGAGGATTATCATTCATCAGCCTAATTACTTCTCTTTGCCAAACACAAGGTTTCTTGAGCAGAGCTAGTAAAAAAAAAAAGGGTGGGGGAGGGGGAGAAGGGGGGCGCGTCTGTTTGCGGTGTCTGCTTTAAAATATATATACCATGAAAATTCCCATTCCCACCCGGCCATGACTGTAGGGCGCGGGGCTCCATTTAGGAGATTTGCAAAGAATGGCACCTACTGCTAAACTGTCAGCACGATACCGTAAAAGGCGGCAAAAGACAGATACAGGTTCTGTCTCCCTAAACTGAGACGGCTGGGCCTCCAGGATGAGGGTTTGGGCTGTTCAGTATCAACTCCTCCCAGAAAAAAAGACAACTTTGTCATAAAAACACGAAGGCAGATAACACTGTTGTTAACTTGGGAGAAGATGAAGCAGCTTCTATAGGATTGATGATGGCTACAGTGTAAAGATGCAGTGAGAAGTGCCCAGGATAAGAAAAAAATGGAAGTCTGTTGTTCGTGGCCTATATCCTGATACAGGGAGAAAAAGGCGATGATGATGATGATGATGATGATGATGAGCAATTCTGAAGACTTACTGATAAGGAAAATACTTCCACTTTGTTCTCATAATATTGCTGTGTTCAATGTGTCTATAGTATCAAATAACCAGGAAAAAAAAATAAGTCGATATTTTCCCCTAGCCTGCACTACTTGTTCAAGGGTCTGTGTATGCAGTTAATGAAAATACTTGGGAGAATGCTGAGAATTTAGCCTAGATATTTGAAAACCGTCATGCTTGTAAATCATTCATTTTCTGCACAGCAAGATTTGCCATCATACCCTAAAATCTATGATCTGAGCTACCTTGCTGCAATTAAAAAAGAAAATAGAAATGAAAAGTTGATTCTCTAGTACTCTTCTCTGCGATGAACACAGTTTCATATTACTATGAGCATTGGGATTTTCCCAGACGTGGACAAAATATAGTAATGTTGTCAGCAATGGGGAAGGGGGGGGGGGGGGAGAAAATGAATGACAGAAATGAATGCCAAAAGGTTTATGGCTTATTTAATTGAGAGCAGCTTTGCTGGACACAATTTGTGATGTCAGGCTTTGCTAAATGCATCTGAAGAACGCAACGGATATTCCAATTCAGACAGTGTCCTTCAATAACGATCTTTAGCATTTAACGTTGAGCAGTTAAAAAATAAATATAAAAGATAAAAAAGATCGCTTTTGCTTGGAACTTGGAAACGTAGAAACCTAAAACTTCACATTGACTTTTAACATAACGGTTTGCTGTTTGGAATAATTGGTATCTTGTTAACAATCAATATGTATAATGTGAGTCACACTGGTATCTATACAATAAGAGAGATCAGGGGGCGTGGCACTTTTCTAATGGTCCAAAAAAGTCGGAATGAGCAGGCATTTAAATTCAAGTAAAATTACAGACGTGGGCAATTGATACCTAACTGTGTTATAGGCTACTCTTTATTTTGATTGAATTTACAGAGTTGTTTTCATTTACTTTTTTAATGCCGAACTATCATTCATTTTGTCCGCCATCACTTCCGTGAGGTACACATGACGAGTTAAAAACACGTTTTCTTTGAGTAATATTCAGTTTAATGAATCAAAATATCAGCATCGAGGTGCGCATACCGGCCAAAAAATGTAAGGCGTAGGACAATATATTTTTAAAAATCTCCCACGGAGGCGGTGGGGTACCTAGCTAGTATTGAGATAATAATGTATCTGTGTGGAAAACCAAGCCTCGTCTAATCTTATCTGTCTGATCTAACCTCACCTCACTGCGTCACACTTTACCTCACTCCAACTTACCTTACCTTTTGCTATCACATTGTCACCTTATCTGTTTTAGTTCAGTGGTTTGTGCTGCTGCCTTTGGGAGCAGAGGTCGGTGGTTCGAATCACAACGCCAGCATGTTGTATCCTAAGCAAAGATACTTAACACACAATTTTCCTAAGCCCAGCCATCTGTAAAACGGGTACCTGATGTATATCGGGGGAAGTACTGTGGTGCTGCACTGTGGCGACGAGGTCTAAAATGGGCAAGCCAATTTCCCCTCTTGGGAATCAAGGGATGGTACTTTTACTTTATTATTATTATTTTTTTTTTCATCTGACCTTGTCGCACTTATATAACTTTATCTTACCCTACCACATTTTACCTTAATTTACCCCACCTTACTTTATCCTCTACTAACTCATCTTACCCTATGAAGGCAGTGGCATTTGGCTACAGAACCACTTGCAATTCTGGGGATCCGATTTATGGATACTCTATTCTGTCCTGTCAATTTTCTTACGTTGCACAATGCCCTAATGTCACTGACACAGACCGCTGGGTGGCTGTATCAATGTAATCAGTCGATGCTCCGTCTTACATTACATGTTAGGGTGCTGGGTAGCTGAATCTCTGTAATCAGGTCTATGCTCCGTAATAATATTACATTAGGGATTCAAATTAGATGCTCATTAAATCGCAAACGTCAGCTTTGTGACTAACATTATTAAGGATATTATAAAATAGCATGTCCACATCTATCTATCTATCTATCTATCTATCTATCTATCTATCTATCTATCTATCTATCTATCTATCTATCTATC
>JBCAUA010023874.1:0-12597 GCA_038406235.1 Peronia verruculata
CATACATACATACATACATACATACATACATACATACATACATACATACATACATACATACATACATACATAGGCACCTACCTACCTACCTACCTACCTACCTACCTACCTACCTTCCTACCTGCCTACCTACCTACCTACCTACCTACCTACCTACCTACCTACCTACCTACCTACCTACCTACATGTCAAACATTACACATACATAGAAGAAAAGACTTTGAGACAGACAGACATACTAACACACAAACAGACAAATTGAAGATCGCAGAAATCACGACATCTGGATGCTAACTATCCATGGTCCACAAAGCTATATATGTCCAGGCCGACAACATTTCTATGTGATATTTATGTGTCTCTTGTCCTGGGGCTAAACATCTGTGTCCAATGTGACAGATTTACGGCGGGATATGACGCAAGCATGGAATGTTTCTGTCACTGGTATGTGATTCCGAGACAAGTCTGTACTTGGCTCGTTGCAAAGAAATATGATCAGTACACAGTTTCAGCAGTGTAAAAAAAATAATGATTAGCTAGATAGTTGGAGTTTTGTTTAACACCCCTTGTCTGTTTTGTTCTACTTGTGTTCAGATTAAGCTCGGCATTGATTTGAACGTTTGCAGCTGTATCGCGCCTAGCACGACTGGATATGTTTACGGGTTACGAGTTAACCATCTAGAGCCCAGCATGGCATATATGACACATATTACAAATACAGACAACCTTCAAAATTTTCACTGGCAGATAAAATAACAGATATTCTGCACGAGGAAATGATTACAGAGTCTTGGAAACAAACCTTATGCAATCTTTGAAATTGATTGCACAGTAGATTTGAAAGAAAATCGCCATTATATCATTTTGTTTCAAAGTATGTAGTGGGCTCTAGAGGGTTAAAAAAAAGGCATTTAAAAGGATCTGTAGATCTCTAAATCATCCCGATCTGGTAACGACACCACAGGCACATACCGAGAGGGATAGAAGTCTATAGAGCATCAACGACTACGGGGATTGGTCGATCAAAGATTGTGCAAGGAAGATATCAAAGAAAGAAAGAAAGAAAGAAAATGCGTAAACATTTGCATGTTGTATCCTTAGGAAAGATACTTAACACACAATTCTCCTCAGACCACCCATCTGTGAAACGGTACCTGATGTATATCGGGGGAAGTACAGTAGCGCGGCCAATTTCTTCTCTTGGGGGTCAAGGGATGGTACTTTTACTTTTTTTTTTTTTTACTTTTTAACACACGCCCCAGGACGATGACGTCACTTTTGCGCCAAAGACAGTACCAATGATATTTAGATATAGCATTTACATGTATTTGAAGATGTATAAACTGAGTGTCATAGAATCTGAAGGATAGTCAGAAGCTGTCATTAACACACATTATGCTGACAGCCGTCTAATAATAACCAGAATTAATCAACGTTGATTGTACCGGTATCAAAAATGCGCTTCTTCGAAACAGAATTTTGTTTCTCTGCCCTTAATTTAATTTGATGCTGGTACTATTTTTTTTAAATTGCTTTTTTTGTTATGTTTGTTTTTGTTATGGTTGTTGTTGTTGTTGTTTGATGTTGTTGTTGTTAATTTAATTTGATGCTGGTACTATTTTTTTTAATTGCTTTTTTTGTTATGTTTGTTTTTGTTATGGTTGTTGTAGTTGTTGTCGATGTTGTTCTTCTTTTGATTGTGACATAAATATGTCACAATACAGTAGGGGTGACAGCTATAAACTAGAGAGATCCAAATGACAAATGGAGGTACAGGTATGTTTCAGTGGAAAACTATCCACATTTCAAGGTAAGAGAATGTAGAGTATGTACATGTATATCAATGTTGTTGGTCTCTGAAGATAGATCAAGAAAGATTGTTTCAGACTAGTGATCTGTGGTATGTCTGTCAAGAGATCTGTAATGCCTCAACTATTCAGGGCAACTCTTGACCACTTTATTTTGATCAAAGTGCATCTTTACCTCATATAATGTGGGGGAAATGTGTTTGTTTTTATCTTTAGCTGTATGTGTGCATGTGGAGGGGGGGGTGGGAGGGGAGGAAGCGTGGAAGAAAGGGGGGGGGGGCAGCTATATGGATGAGAACATAGACAGAGAGACGCAGAAGCAGAGAATAGGAGTGAGAGACGACATGGAGAGAGAGAAAAAGAAGTGGAGGTATAAAGTATAGAAACCAAAGACAGACATATTGAGAGGGGCATTGAGAAGATAGAGAAAGAATTGCCGAAGGGAGAGAGAGAGAGAGAGAGAGAGAGAGAGAGAGATAGAAGGAAACAGAGAGAAAGATAGGAGCGTGGTTTAAACATTCCCTGGAAAAAAAAAAAACGCGCCATTCCTTGGCACTCATTTTGACAGAAAAAAGTTCACCCATAGAAAGCAAGCACGTTAAAGACGAGGCAAAACGTGTCTGTCCAGATTTAGCGAGGTCCATCTCTGAGTCGCTTTTAAATGTTTTATTTGCGGATTTTAACTGGACCATTTATGACAGTAGTGATCAGGAGAGTGACCACAGAAATGACCTCAAGAGAAAGTTTGCGTGTCTGACATTCTGTTTGATGGTGCCCCCGAAGTTGATGACATTTTGACCCCTTGTGCCAGAGCTCGGCTATCTGGAGCTTTAAGTTTTTTTTTTTTTTTTCATTTTATTTGCCCCTAGTCAGCACAATTTGTCCTGCAGATTACCTATATTTCCCTTGCTTCTCCACGATATGGTTCAGTCTACCTTCTTCCTCCTCATCATCATTATCGTCATCATTTTATAAAATAGAAAAAGACTGTCCAACCGGCAACTAACTAAACAATTAAAAAAAAAAAAAAAAGCAAATAATATATTGTGAACAACTTCACCTTGATGTTAAAAGGGAATGACAAATTTTCAAGTCAAATTGACTTTTCTTCAGGGCCATAACTGTAACTATTTCCGTATTATTTTATCATAATTATTACCATTATCCTTATTATTTTGGATAAATCTTTTAAATTACAAGTAGAAAAGTTTAATTTTCGTTATTTGTTTTCTTAACTCTCATTTTGTATGACGGAGGGAAGAAATAGGACTGGTAGAAAATAACTTCCGCTCGAGTCAGTTTAATTGGCGAGTAGAATTCTCATGAAGTACCATTGTACACAAGAGGCAGGGCCTGGGGGGGGGGGGCAAAATAAATGTAGAGACTGGTCATGTGTTAAAGAACTGTGGTAGAAATTCGTGTAAAAGACTGGAGACCTTTTCAGGTAAACATAAAATTCGTAACTCATTTTCAGGATACTCCATCCAGTTCCTCCACTTCAGACCTGAGACATAGGATGTTCACTTATCTGTAATGGTCTCAAAATAATTTGAAAATTAGTAAAGGTCTCATCTTGAAACTACCACAAGTTACTGTGTGATAGGATTAATTGTGGCTCTATACAACATCATGCAAGAACTTTGCAGCTGCCAGCATAAGTTCATCATTGCAACAGTAATTGAGCAGTGAATCGGCAACAGTCAATTTGATCGGAAAGGTACTGTCAATGAAAGTTTCGAATACAGTACCTTAAGGTGTCCCACTTTTGACCAGTTCAGTTCTTTTATCACAATAACTATGAGAGAGCTAACAGATATACAACTAAAAAAAGGTAGGTTTTCCTTAAGTTCTCTAACAGATTTGGGGTAACATTCTTTTAAATAAATAACTTTTTTTTTTTTAATTGATGAAGACCCAGAGGTAGTAGGAAGGACTACAAAAAAATTGGATTAATATTCTTAACAACGGAGAAATACCTTCCATTTGTTACAACAAGAAGGAACATATTTTTGAAAGTGCTTTGGCCACAATGTGAGAAAATCTGACCAGAGCTGGATTTTGTATTAGCATTTGATCACTAAGACGTCCAATGGACTATGAACCAAGTTGAACAATATAGCAGCAATGACACCAAACGATTCTGTAAATATGCAGGCACCTTTAACTGTTACTGTGTGTGTGTATGTGTATGTGTGTGTGTGTGTGTGGGTGGGTGTGGGTGTGTGTGTGGTTTAGAATCATTTGTGTAATTAGAAAAGAAACTATCACAAAGCGAAAAAGGTGAGTATTAAGTCAACACTGTGGCAAATTTCTGGGAGAAGAAAAACGTAGCAATTCCAGGTTTGTTCAGGAGGACAAATTAAAGCAGAATTTTATTTATTTTTCCCCCATAAAAGATGCAATGACATTGTTAGTGTCACAATCCATAAATTATTAGTTGTTTCACTCATGATATATAATAATATTATTATTACTGTAAGATGGAGGGCGGAAAGTGAGGGTCTATATCCATGATATTTCTATTATCCCATGTTTCCCTTACCTGAATTGAATATTGTTCTTGACTTTGATTTTATTTGATCTTATTCTATTTGATTCCATTTCGTTTTGATTACACTGTTTTATTCTTGTTGTTCTTTTTTTTTTTTTTTTGAACCATAATTATTTTTTGTGTTCAGTAAATCACATCCAGCGCTTTATTTTATGTGATTAAACGATTTATCTGTGATGTGTTCTTTATTTGAAATCAGTAAATCACATCCAGCGCTTTATTTTATGTGATTAAACGATTTATCTGTGATCGTGTTCTTTATTTGAAACTAATTCAGACAGTTAAATAAACTCTTACCTTTTCCCGTTTGAGATTTT
This sequence comes from Peronia verruculata, assembly GCA_038406235.1. Lineage (NCBI taxonomy): Eukaryota > Metazoa > Mollusca > Gastropoda > Systellommatophora > Onchidiidae > Peronia > Peronia verruculata. The sequence goes on from JBCAUA010023874.1 coordinate 4,677, forward strand.
TTCATCCATGGATAAACAAAGGCTCTCCCTGTCTCACACTGATCATCTGACTTGCTGTTGTCCATGCCATGAACACCAAAATCGGGTTCCAACATTTCGGAATCATTTTCACTATTCCTGTTTTGTCTCTCAAAACTGTCGAGGTAAGGTTGATCCTCTCCTCGACCATGGATCAAGCTCAAGGCACTGTCCTGGTGAATCATGTGCCCTGTGGTTATTCCATTGGCCGAAACGCTTTCGCAACAGTTGTTTAGAAATTGAAGAGTATGTTCGTCAGAAACTGCTCTTGATCGGGACGATAAACTATCTTTATGAAGAAAACCAGATTGGGAGCTATGCAGAGAATGATGATCCATGAGACACGTATTGTTCGGTCGTGGAGTGGCATAATGTATCGAATTGTTGTGATGGGTGGGTGTGCTGACATCATCAAATATATTGTTTGATTGTTGCATGATGTTCACAGATCTTCCTACGGTGTCCTCACTTATTACTGAAATGGAATGGTCGTTCATAGGATCTTGATGGTATGAATGGCTATGGTTAACAGTACAATTCATGCTTTGTAGAGTAGTTGTAGCCTGGTCTTGAACTGTATTTGTCTTGGGTAAACCACTATCATATAGTGCATAACATTTGATCTTTCCATTCATGCTAAAATTAACATCATTCACAAAGTTCCTTGAAAGATCAACAACTGTATGATAATCACGCATGTTGCAATTTGGTGTCACATCGCTCCTTGGAAAATCTTGATATTCTGACTGATTTTGTTGCTCTGTGAAACACGAATGATAATTTTGTCCGCCGTCAAGGGCGGCACTTTCTTGCAAATTCGTTTTTATTTCCTCGTCTTCGTGCTCAAGGACACATTCATCATATATGACATTTTTTTTCTTGGTACAGTTTTGCCTCTGCAAAACATCTGTGTTTCGCAATGATTTTTGCAAATGCGTAACTGATGAGTGAGAGCTTTCTGATATGATAGGCTCTATTTCCACTTGGGCAGGGGGACATTTCCCCACATCTTGTTGCTGCAACTCCATGAAGTGTTCACCATCGCCTGATACACGTGATTTCGTCGACAGAGAGTGTAGTTCGTTGAGTTTGACGCTATCATATCCGAAATATGTAACAGAGCTGCTGATACCATGGCCGTACTCTGTGGCTTGTTGACTTGGTAATTCTTGATGATACTGATCTTGTAAATGAGTCGAAGTGGTAAAAGATCCATGGAGAGAGACAAAGCTAGGAGTACTGCTTGCTTGCTCGGATGAGAATTTACCGTCAGCTTTCGTTGTTTGCGAAAGACAAGACATAATGGTCATTAATTTTCCTTTGCTTCCGCAGTAAATAATGCGCTCGCTTGTATTCTCTCATGTAAAAATAACTTTGTATTCTCCTCCCACCGCGCCGTTTAGCACGCTCACGTGACAAACAGCCAGCCAATAAAAGACCACTTTGTCAGCACGCCTCGCATGGAGAATGATGTGAGAGCAGAGTCCTTGTAAGAGTAGGTCGACACTTCGACTTTTTGGCGCAGTGAAATAATATTACTCTGCTTCAGTCCAGTTCTCCTCTTTAGTTACTGCTACGGTGGTGTGTTAGTCCTATTGTTGTGTTGGTGGCTTTTTTTTTTTTCTCTGTACTGTTTAAAGAATACTAATAATTATTCACCTCCGTACTGATTTGTTCCTGTTGCTTTTATACTTAGGTTTTGCTGGTGTTGCTACTGTAGGACTTAATACTCTTGAATGCTTTTTAAATGAAAACGGACACGGATGGACAATATACAATAAATGCTATATCTTCAGATAGTAACTTAGTCTTTCTATTCTTTGCCCTAATGATTTCTGTTCACTGGAGCTATGAGTGAAATTAATTATAAAAATAAAATCTTCCAACAGAAACTAACCAAATTACCATCTTACCAACCAATTAAATGGTTGGTAAGATAAATGGTTGGTACTATAAATCTGCGACAAAACCCATAAAAAGGTTGTAATATGGACTCAAAAGCTAGAGACCCAATGTATCCATATGACATTCGGCACACGATATTGTTGCAGAAAGATCTATGTTTTTACTTACATAAAGCCTAATGGATTAAAATAATTTTAAAAAATACCAATCAATTAACAAATGTATTGACCAACCAACCAAGTAAGTAAATAATTAATTAACTAACCAACTAACTGGACTGGCTGAAAGATTGACTAACTGATCAACTTGCTACCAAACGATGGAACAAATTAAGGTAAATAACTTACCAACTACTACTAAAAATTACTGACATAACTAAATGATTAATTAATTAATAATTAATTAACAGAATAATTAAACAGCTAGATTTGTAAGAAAATAACTGATTATCCATTAAACTTACTGAACATCTAATTAGTTCCATTAAACAACTAAGTAACTCAGTTACCAACTAGCTATTTAACTAGTACGGTACTTATTTCTAGCTATTGAAAAATATTCAAACACTAACCAAATCATTAACTGGCTTACTAGCTATCTGTCCAACTGACAAAATAACAAACCAACAAGAAAATTACAGTTGTTCAGCAAAGTTCAGTTCCGTAGATTAGAACCGTCTAAAGATATGATTAAAAGCAAGAAGAGTAGAACACACACTTTCGTTGCAGTGCCGAAATACTTAATAGCACAGAAAGCACCCATCCAAGTACAAACATGTTTTTTTTTTTCATTCCATGTGACTTCCTCTGATTTATAATCATAGCAGTTTCAAGAAGACGACAAAGAGTGTTAATACTTTTTGGCAGACTCAACTTTTTTTTTTAATTACCTGGCATCAAGAGCACTTCTTCGACTCAGACTCAAAATTATAAAGGCAATGACCATGAATAATAATTTTGAGTGGTCGAAATGTAAAGATCTGATCCGTTCTAAATACTTGTCTTTACTTTTCATGGCCCACATTCTACTAGTCTTCAGAGGCGCAGCATTATTAATTTTTAAGGACCCAGAAAACAGTTCACTGTCAATTTGTAAGTCAATTGTAGCCCAATTTTCACAGATGCAAAACCCAAGTTTGTTCTTTTTGTGCTCTCTCTGACCAGTGTATGTAACAAATTGTTTTCTCTCCCTCCTGCTTTTAATTCTATATTTTTCACGAAACTTCATCAAAAGCTAAAAAAAAATAAAATTAAAATGATTCTTTTCGTTTTGTGTTTTTGTCACATAGGAGAAAAACTGCTGCAAGAGCTTTACTACAAAGACAAATGAGGAAATCTTACAATCCTGTAGCTATTACTACAAGGTGGAGCGTGATTAAAATGAATATAAGATGTACTGAAATTCACCTAAGAATTCTAATTTAGCCCTTTCGTCTGTCGCTCATTTCGTCCCTTTGACGTTCTGGCTAGCTTCCTTGTGTATATCAGCCATTTTCTCATCGATCGCCCTTTCTCATAGTCACGCTAATGCACACACGCTCTCTTTTTGTCTCTCTGACACGGACACAAATTATTTAATCCAGATGCCTTTCCGTCCAGGAGATACAATATCATCTCTGCAAAAAAACTTTCATATAACCGGAAACTGGCAGTCATTTTCCATAATGTGTTTCCAATACATTGTACTGCAATCAAGAACTATACTTGTTAATATTCTACCATCACTTTCTCTTAAAAGAAAGAAAGAAAGAAAGAAAGAAAGAAAGAAAAAGAAAGAAAGAATCAAAGAAAGAACTAATATAGGCTAGTTTTTCCATTCCAACCTTAAACCATCACTTGTGCAATGAGTCCCCAAGATCAGAGACAGCCATTCAAAAATGTATGGCTTTCTTGCGCACTTGTATATCTCTTAAAAACAGTATGCATATAGGCCTATAAGGATGAATCCTTACAGCAGACATTAATATGGGTTCTAAGCAGGAGATCGAAAATATTCTGGTGACTCTTCTCTCCAGTTGCTAGAGTGCGGGTTGTCACAGTTTAATGGCAAAGGTTTATGGGATCGACTAAAAAAAAAAAAAAAATTGTTCTTCTATTTCTTTTGTAAGGGTTTCGTTTTTTTTTTTTTTTTTAGTGTCTGTACTATTATAATATCAAACATGCCCCTCAGTCTCTCCAACTTTGTTTCGACCATCTCTCTTCTCTCCTATGGAAATAAATTTCCAAATCACTAGAAGAAATTCAATAAGATTAAGAAAACTGCACGAATTCCTTTATATGTGATAGGCCTTAATGGAATAAATTCATTTCAAAGAGAGCATATCTTTCAGTTGTCTGTCTCTGAACTGATTTGAAAACTCGTATACGTTCCAGGATATGCTGCCACTGGGAAAATTGAAAAGTGAAAGTACGAGCGTATTTGGACATGGTTCACAAATGGAAGAACATTACTTTTATCGACATTTCCAGGCAGTAAAATAATGCTGTAGATCTTACAATTTCATCCTTGCTTGAAATATGATTACCTGGGCTAATATATTGATTTTTTTTCATTTTATTTTATCTATAGCCGATGGTGAAGTGGGTGACATCCACTGATGACATCTCTTTCAAACTTATGACATGGTACGTTTCATTTTACCTTTCACTGTATCACTTTTGGCGGCCAGCCATTGTACCTCTCAACTGCAGCACTGACCGTCTCGAACTTCTTCATAAGTAGTCTGATATTATAAGGGTTGCCAAGGACTTTGCGGTACCATCTCATTTCAGAAGCCCTTCTTTTCTGTAATTAGACTGGAGGATTCATGTTCCTGGTGCATAGAGACATGTCGAGGTGACGAATGAACAAAGCAGTCTGATCCTATGCTTCATTTAGATAAGCTCATTCATCCAGATTTCCAACTTGTTGCTGCTTGATCCACGCGTGGAAGGTTTCTCAGTAAACAATGCCATAAAAAAAGAGAGAAATATTTTTAGCAGCCAGTGAAAAATTATCGCTGAGTCCAGAACAGCAAGAGTTCAATTGGTGGGCCTCGTTGAGTTGATCTAGACCTATGTCTCTGTGCTGTTTGTTTGTTGCTTGTAAACAGTGCTTACTTTTTTTTTCTCTGGAATTCTCATATTAACACTTTACATGCCAATACTAAACATTTCTGAATTCCGTAAAAGTACACCAAGTGATGAAAATATATGTTTCAGGGACCTCCAACTTTGTATCTTTTGAGGTAACGCAGTAGAATCTTCCCTAACTCTAGTTTCCTGCCTGATTTACAGACATCATGAACATTCACTAGATGTGTCTAAATGTCATGGCAAGGAAAGTGTTAAATACATTAACATTGACTCAAATGAGTTGATCAGTAGGTTCTTGGACATATCCAAAACTTTGAGACAGGATTTCCATACGTCACTCATCAAAGCTCTTTGTCTCACAACCATAATGCGGCTTGAAACCAAATAGAACTCCTCCACACAGATGTTTCGAAGATACTGGGTATTGAAAAGATCTAAAACTGTACTGCCTTCATCTAAATCACTGACGGCGTCGGTCTCTGACCGATAAACAGATGTAAGAGAGATCTTTTTCATCTTTATTCTTGAACTCCTTAAAGATAAAGGTTTGAGAATGCTAAGTGCTTCATTTACACCAATGAGTACATAGCTTAAAGTTAGAGCTTCTAAATTTTGCAACGGCTCCAGAGCTGAATGGCTAAAATTGGTAATTGAAAAACAGTCATGGATGAAAAGATACTTTAGGTGTCTGACGTTGATAAATGATGTGTTGCTAATTATCCTCATTTTCCCAGTAAGTTCTAGGCTAACCAAATTAGGTAATGTAGCAAATTGTTCTCCAAGTTCCAACACGTCACCAGCGGTATCAAGTGATAGATATTCCAGGTTTGTCAGTCCCCTTAAGAGTTGATCAGGATAATGGTTGGAAAAAGCATTGTTTATTAGAAACAGCTGTTTCAAGTGTTTCAATGACTTGAATATTCCATCGGGGTAAGAGATATTTCTGAACGATAAGCGGTTGTTTTGCAGGTCGAGAATTTCCAAACTTTCTAGTCCTTGAAATGCATTTGTCTGAATCATTGATATCTTATTATTGGATAAACGAAGAACGCGCAGATTTACAAGATGCGAAAATGAGGCATTTGGAATTGTGTCCAACAAATTGCTATCCAATAAAAGTATGGTGGTGCTCTCAGGAAACCAACTTGGATTTAAGTTCGTTAAGTTTAAAGTGGAGCAGTCAGCTAGGAATTCATTGTGACCTGACAGATATTTGCAAGGTGAATTGGGAATATCCACATGGTTAACAGTCCCCTGGATTTTTCCAGAATGAATATCGTCAATCAATTTCCTTAGATCAACATCTTTCCAAGCCTTACCAGTGTGGCTCGAAGACTGATCACTGTTCGTGACGGCTGGTTGGACCTGCAGGTTCCTGTACGAAGTGCGGCTCATGTCCTGTAGTTGTAACACCCCCTCGGCCTGCCAGAGGACAAAAGCCACGATTGACAAACGGTTTAACATGGCTTGAAACCTCTCAATCAAGCTTTCGTAGCAAGCTATAGAGATCTACTTCTAAATATGCAGACGGCTTCACTCAGATTTCTGTTGAACAATAACTCTGAAGGGCAGAAGAAAAGTGAATATTACAACAACAGCAACAACAACAACACCACTACTACCACCACCACCGACAATATAATAATAATAATAATAATAATGATAATAATAATAATAATAATAATATCTCAGCTGTGGTTATCTCAGCTGTCCACAACCGTGGTCAAAGAATAACATAGCACTATTGTGTCTGTCTATTTGTCTTTGTCTATTTATGTCCAGAAAATGCTGAAAAAAAATGAGCAGATAAGTAGATTAATATATTAGATAAATAAATAAATAAATAAATAAATAAATAAATAATAAGTAAATAAATAAATAAGTAAATAAACAAATAAATAAATAATAAACAAATAAATAAATAATAAATAAAGAAATAAATTAAATAAATAAATAAAACCCTCCCAGAAATGCAATTTTTATTGTTCTGACCTATTAATTGTTAATTTCATAGTATTCAAATAATCATGTCCTTTGTATGACATTAAAACAATATAAAGGTGATTCCCCTTTCAATTTTTAATTGGGTCATTGCCTGACAAGGAAATTTTATTCAGAACGTCAAAGCAGTTATATCTGAGAGAATGGATCTGGTTTTACAATGGATGATTCGATTGTTCAAAAGGCTCACTAATAATATAAATGTTTCAAAGAATATGAGAAAATAGCTTGTTAATGAGCTAAACTAAGATGAATGAAAAAGGGTGTATAAACCTGCAAGGTTCAATTAAATTAGAACCACAGGTACGCACTTGTGAAACGGGCAATATTTATTCTATCCCAACATCCTGCTTTTCCTAACCCTCTGTTCATTGCTTGAATAGCCTGGGTCTTAAGCAAATAAGTTATGCATGCTCTGCAATTTCAAATAAAGCCTTTTAGCCTATGTTTACTGACTTTTCAAATGTTGCTCTCAACTTCTCAAAGGGATCGTGCAGCATTATCCTGGTCATTGTCTTTTTAGCTTCCTTGTACTTACTTGTGCCCGGATGTAGTGATCACATACTGACACACACACACACACACACATAAATACATACATACATACATACATACATACATACATGCATGCACACACACACACACACCTACATACATACATACATACATACATACATACATACATACTTACATACATTACATACATACATACATACATACATACATACATACATACATACATACATACATACATACATACATGCATGCACACACACACACATACCAACATATATACACACATACATACATACATACATACCTACATAGATACATACATACATACACACATACATACATACATACATACATACATACATGCATGCACACACACACACACACCTACATACATACATACATACATA
>JBCAUA010023885.1:0-12597 GCA_038406235.1 Peronia verruculata
TAGCAACCCTATTGAAGTATAGATAAAATTGGAGATAATTTTAAGCGGTTCCTATCTAGGAAAAAAAACTTAAAGGATTGGAAAAAGAATTAAAAAAAAAAAAAAAAGCTGTTGAAGTTGAAATGACAGTGTGATCAAGAAAACTGATTTAATTTTGCCCATACATTTCTTCTATACGTAGGACTCATGCTGAAATTAAAAAGACTTACACCACTGATTCAGTTGGTGTAAAAAAAAAAAAAAACATTGTTTGAAATTGATTGTTGAGAGAGACTGTTGAAAGACATCAGTCTCTCTAATTACATAATTTATTTTTTTCCCCATTTTCCAAATTCACTGAGTGATGGCTCAGTTGGTGAGGAAACTTTTTATATCTTATTAAACTAGAGAAGTAAATCTCTAAACAATAATATATATATACACTACAGAGTTTTTGAGTAAAAAGAACTAAGATAATAATGGAGAAAAAGAAATTTATATATCTCTTAAAGCACATAAATTGAGGACTAATTTTGTAAGAATAAAATTATTAGACATTAATAGAATAAATATAGTTACTAAAATAGTTATAATCCTAAAAAAACTATTTTAAATTAATCTCAGAACCATTTATTTGAAGGAGTATGTACTGATTTTTTTTTTTTTTAAAGGGCAATAAAGAAGAGAGAGGGTCAGGGCACAGAGACAGAATAATAATAATAATAAAATTCATGCAAAAATAAGGGCCAACTTCTCTCTGCTACAGACTTCTAATTGATAACCCAATCTTCTATACAATCCAAATAGGCCTACAAAATAAATAGAATAAAAGACATTATGTTCTTGTGCTCTTTACTCCTCTTAGAATTAACTATCTTTCTTTGTCTTGCACAAGAAAATCATTAATCACTCTGTCCTTCAGAATTCATCAATCTTTTCTTGCACGAAAAAACACTCAAATTTTCCCTCTTTCAAGAAATCGCACTGATTATCATGCACAGAAGTACCCCATCTTTTGTTTTAATCATTGTCAACAACAGTCCAGAATAATTATCCTCTCTGAAATAAAAGATCCATAATTATCCTCTGAACAAGGAAAATCTCTTTTCGTCACCTGAATGAGTGAACAAAAAATCAATTTAAAAAAAAATAAAAAATTCCTACATGTTCTGACATACTTGTGCAGACAATGCAAGGTCTGGCAGCTTCTGTCAGTATCTCACAACACAGGTTGGGTAACTATGTTTTGCTTCTGGAAATTCAAAGTGACAGAATTGAGAGGGAGTTTTCACTGCACAGGCAAACTGGAGCTAATGCGTCCAAGAAACGATTGGCTAGACATGCTGCAACATACCTAGAAAACATTGAGAACACAGAGCAAAAAACACCACACCTGCAGACCAGCAATATTGTGTCCAAAGATGCTAATTACATTGAAAGTTGTGTTGAGAAGTTGTGTTGAGCTCTCTGCCAAAGAGAATCTGTGCCGCCTATGTTGCAGGCTGGTTGGAAAGAAAGTCTGAGCCACACTTGACATTAGTGACTTTTATTACAGAAGTTTCAAGAGGATTTCCCCATCAGAGCACATATGACATGGTTTTTGTCAAGGTAAGCATAGTGTGTTGTCGTCAGAGGCTGAAATTCTTTCAGTCATCGAGGAATTCTATGACATTGCAAAGTGTGACAAATTCAGACGACACTTAGCAAATGTGCTGTGGACTCCACAATTTGGAGAAAGACCAGCAAAAAGAATGCTGTACTTCTTCAGACATCAATCAAGAAGGAATTCACATGTGGTACGTTTTTATTTTTTTTAAAATATTAGTAGTGTTGCCATCTTAGGTCTTATTTATTACTTTGCATAGTTCTGTGTCTGTATCCCTATTGTTTGTATGGTGTATCTTCAACCATGTACTTCATCCCCCCCCCCTCTCTCTCACGCGCACACACGCGCACACGCACGCACACACGCATACGCACACACACTTGTGATCTTTTCATCTATATGTTTGTTTAAATGTTTGAATTGTATATACTGCACCTAATTGTGGGAAGAAGACATTTCAGCGACATCACAACAGCCCTTCTTTATAGTCTAAAATATTTTTATTTTTTTGGTGTAATAGCTCTATGTAGCAGTTTGGGTGTAGTATGTGGTAATGTATTCTTCTTGAGGAATTCTTTGTTGTTTTTTGTTCAACTAGATTTATTTGCTTACTCGATATATTGCGTTAGGTACTTACAGATGAAACAGCTGATTTAGTGATTGATAGCAAAATTCCCCCACGTGCACAATAAGCCATCATTACTTGCTAAGTTGACTACTGTTACGAAAAATGGGCCTTCGCTAGCATTGGCTGACCTGTTGATTGTGTTCTCTCTCATTACAATTTTTAAGTCAAAGCCTCTGATAATTGTGCACGTGACATCATTATGTGCCCGTGCCACCGGACCATTCCTATCCTGAGTGGGTTCCCTGTGTTTGTCAGAGCACCTTGTCATAATAACATTCCAATCACACTTCAGCGTTTTCACTGCTGAGGCCAGGCCATTGACTCAAATATCAAAGTTCAAAGTGTTTAATGTCAATATGATTGTAAAAATCCAGTACTGATATGGTTCCTACAGGGTCTTAAATTAGTTTTAGTTACAGCTCTCAAAATATAGGTTGCATAAAAGATTTTATTGATTATAAAAAGATCAGGATTTTAGTCACTTAGTATTTAAATTGAAGAATCTTTCTCTTTTTGTCTTTGGGATCCTTCCTTTTAATTCAGTAATTGAATATCAAGATCATTATTAGTTAGTCATGTAATGACAACACTGGTGTCTTGCGGGGGGTTGGGTATATAAGAAGGTTCCCTGCTCCCACCCGCAGTTGGTCAAGGAATTCAGTTCTTCCTGATTTTTTTTTTTTTTTTGGTTCCCCTTCCGCCTTTTTTTTGGTTCCCCTTCCGCCTCTCTGCTTAGAACCAGGAAGGAAGTTCAGATGTATTTTCTTTTAGAAGAGAATCTATGTACTTAGTAGAAAGACTGGTAATACAATTTTATTATAATGTAATGTGGCATGTTTGCATCTTTATTTCCCGCCCTGTGCGTCCACACACTGATCTCCATGGCAACCAGACACGTTAGTAAATTTCCAAGCACGTGTTCTGAGGCATGTTTGCTTGTTTGTGTTGGGGTTTAAAGGCATCACAACACTCATATATATATATATATATATATAAAGTATATATAAAGTGTATATATATATATATAAAGTAATATAAAGTATATATATATATATAAATAAAATGTAGCACTGAATGTACAACGCGTTTATGAGTATATAAAAAGGATATCAAAATTGTTGTTGTGTGTTGGGTGTTTAACGACACAGCAGCACGATTACGGTTATATTAGATACGGTAAGAAGAAGAGAGGAAGGAAAGCGGGACAGAAGACAGGAGGAGCAAGGAGTTGAAGGAGCGAGAGTGGGAAGAGATGTCTCCCCTGAAATGTCGAGGATGGCACTTCATGGGAGAAATCTCACCGATTGTGGGCTTTCACTGCCTGCATTATATATATACCCCGGGCCCCGTTGGGGACATCAAAATGTGTACATAATAAATTTGGGTAATCAAATACTGCACAGCAAAAACTATAAAGATGAATGTAGGCAATTTTGCGGCGTCCTTTGGGGGATCGTCGCATGCTTAATCAAGCTATTTTTTACGGAGTGATGTTAGAATTTGTCTACAGACCAACCTGGCTTGTTGTTTGTTTGTTTGTTTGTGTTGGGGTTTAACGGCACATCAGCACGATAACGGCTATATTGTGCTTAACAGGGTGAGTTACATTAACACGGTAATAATGAATAACACATTTATGGGTCATAAAAAGATATCGAATTAGGGTGCCTTGGGCACTGGCCATCCCAGATGGATTTCCTATCAAAACCAACAAAGCTGTGCTGATGCACACAAACTAAAAGATACATCAGCTCCTTAAAGCCTAGCCATAGACATCCACATTATTATACATGGGTATGCTTTCTACCACGCTCTAAATGTGTATGATCTACCAGACACATTTGGTGAGTTGGCCAGCAGAATATTTTGTGCTCTCCCCACAGTTGACAAGATCCACTTCCTTACAACTACAGAGAGAATTCCATCTTTGGAAGGTATTCGAAGGGGGGAATCTCAGACATTCACAGTGTGAGGCTCTTCTACAAAAGTTCCGAAAGATTGGAAAATGTTTCTCATTAATGATGAAAACAAAAAGCAGCTTACACAGTTTTTCCATGAGTGGCAGCAAGATTGTTGCTGAACAGAGAAGATTGAATGTACTTTGCATGTGTCCACCAGTGCTTTGTACTCCGCAGCTGTGATGGAAAGACCACACAGTCTCAAGACCTGTGCCAAACTTAGCATCCAGCCATGAGGAGGTAGACACACTACTGATCTTGCATGCCATTTACTCTGACCAGAACAATGTGACATCATCAGTCGTTCACCTGACACTGATGTGTTTCTTCTGATAGTTGCATTTTGTGAACATTTCCCACACACTTGGTATTCTGACCCCAGGGGTGGGGGAACAAAAGAAGACTCATACACATCCAAACTCTCTATGACAAGATGGAAATACACATACAGGATTTTATTCTTGGATTCCATGCTTTGACTGGATGTGATGTGACTAGCACGTTTTGTCCAGGAAGGAAAGGTGAAGCCTCTCAACATTCTTCACAAGCATCCAGAGTTTTGCTGTTTCATTCAAGAACTGGGAACATTTGCTGTTTCATTCAAGAACTGGGAACATTTGAAAGTAATTCTCCAGAGCTGCGTTACCAATCTGGAAAAGTTTGTCACTTTTATGGAAAACCGTCACACTCCAGCACAAACAAGCTTCGTTATGATCTTGTTCGACTTAAGTACACGGCGAAAGATAGCGGCCTACTGTGTCGCACATCTATATGAGTAAGACTATACATGTAACACCAACTGGCTTACTGTACAAATATCGCAATGGCATTCAAGCAACTTTTCTATATATACATCCAGTAAATACCCAAGCTGCTAAGGGCTATATAACTCTCTGCTTTGTGCCAATGTTTTGTTGAACTCCTTTCCTTTCCTGAGTAGCTCTTATTTTCTTAATTTGGTGTGTTCCCCGGCGGGGAATTTAAAAAAAAAAAAAAACATTATGAAAGATTTTTTCTCGATTTTGAGAAAACGCACTTTGAAACTTATTTTTTTCCAATATACATCATTTAAATAATTCCCCCTAAATATTCCGTACTGCTGTTTTCTAAGCCTGGGAAAAAGCCCGGCCCGAGCTCAAGGGACGCAGTGGCTCAATGGGTCTGCTCACAGTGTCGGGATCGAAACGCGGGTTTTGCATCGGGGAATGCCAGGACACGAAGATCGAAAACCCGCACTTTTTTCAATGACTCAATGGGTAGGGAAGTCCGACGTCTAGCCATCTCGGACAAGGGCGAATATAGTTCGGAGGTCCCGTGTGTGTACATTACGCACGTTAAAGAACACTTGACAGTTCAAAAATCGATGTAAAGAGTAGGCCTGAGTGCAGCTGTCCGGGCAAAATTTCCAAATTCCAAATTTCTACCCACAAAAATTTCTCAGCAAAAATTGATAACTTCTTAAAGCCGAGATAATCATCTCTTAGGGAAAGGCTTAGAAAAACAACCGAGCTCGATCGGCCCGAGCCAGGCTCAGTGATCGTAGAGCCGATCATTCACTCATTACTGTATTACAGCTCTATCTAAAATGTAATTCACACGCAAAAGCACTGTAAGGACCCCCCCCCCCCCGGCAGATCGCCCTTTTGGCACTTCTAGGGTAAAACCACCGCAGAGTCCTCTCACGAATTTTTTGGTATAAGAAAAAACAAAAAAAAAGGAAAAGAAGGTTCATGCGCAGAGGGAGGGGGGTATGAGAAGGGTGATGTTGGATCCAACGCGTATCGCCGATGGACGGAGTTTTCCCGAGATCAAAGTAGTGCGGGCGGGCCGGCCCATGGCCCGTTTTTGTTTGACTCGTGTATCCGTTGCTCAGGGCCAAGGTGCGAGTCGCGCTCGGGCTCTAGCTCGGCCCGCGCCCGGCCCGGACCAAACAGGCCCGATCTTGATCGACCCGCCAGGGCGCGCGGGCCTAAAAATTGTATGATTGGCACATCTTTACTGATTTCCCTCCCCTAGAGCACCACAACTCAGCCTCAAAGGAAAGACAATAAAACTAGTTGCTTAGAAAGTTTTTTTTTTTTTTTTTTAAGGCTTTTTTGACAGTTCAGGGGTAATAACTCTGATTGCCTACATTTTTGTGCAAACTTTTTTTTTTTTGCCCGTAGCTCTTAATATGCTCTTCAGAAAATCATAATATGCAAAAATCCCCCCGGGGGGGGGGGGGGGTCCAGTGGCCCATAGACTATCCCCGAGTCTGGCAAAGATTGTCGCTGGCCGGGCCTAAATTGAGCCAGGGTGCTCGGCTTCCACTCAGAGGCATCTACATGTGAGACAAGAGGTCCTTCTCATGTAATAGTGATGAATAATGGAAAATACATTAATGCGACCAAGTAAACTTATAATGTTCACGTTTTTTGTTATCTCTTTTCTCCCATCTTTCCTTCCCACTTCTCTCTTCCTTCTCGTCCTTCTTTCATTCCCTCATTTCTACCTTCTTACCTTCCTGTCTTCCTCTCATCAATCTTTCTTCAGTTTTTCTCGGTTTTTCTTCAATTTCTTTCTTTTTTTTTTGTCCATCATTCTTTGCCTTTTTCTGTCCTTCTTTCTCTCTCCCATTTTCTCCACTATTTTCTGATTAAACAAAACATGACAATACTTAGCAATCAAGATTAAACTTTATTTCGATTTACAAATACAAAGTTTTTATTATTTTGTTGGTGGTTCTTTTATGTTTCTTATGTCGGCTTGTATGCAGCTCTCCTTGTGTGCATTTATTTATTCAATTTATTTATTCATTTATTTTATTTTATTTCATTTTTGTTTTATTTTTTTCTTTTTGGAAGTGTGACTCTGTGGAGTATCCCTGCCGATGCAGTGTTCATCCGTAAGGAAGATGGTGGTGTACTACGTCATCATTTTTGCACGGACAAAATGATGTAGATGATACACTTCATTTCGTCCTTTCTTTACCTTCTCAGTTATCATAGAGATCTAGAACAATCCCTCTGGCCTTAACCTGCTGGGACCCTCAACCAGCGCATCCACCCTAAAGCTACCATGTAGGTCCGACGACTGGGTGACGGTCCTCCCTAACGCTGACATATAGGAGTAGCGCAAATGCGTAGAGGACAAGATCAATTTATCTATTTCGGCTGACAAAGCCGAAACGAACGTTTGCAATAAACCTAGAAAGGAAATCGATAATAGGCCTATTACCGCGGGACGGCTAGAGAGGGGTTACTTGATCACATTCGTGAAATAACTGGTTTACAGAATACATTCTAATAGCTTTAAGTGACCAAGTTTGATACTCGCAGTATCGATAGTATATGCCATTTGTCCCAGGACCACAAAAAGACGGTGGTGCCTTTCTTGGCTTCATACAGGTTTGTAGACAACAACAGGTAGTCGCCATGTTTGTGGACAGAATGAACTGAGGTGTAAACCTACTTACAGATGGTGTGCAGAAGTGATGACGTAGTAGGCTACATCACCTTCCCTATGGATGAACAGTACATCGGCAGGGAATATCTTCGCTACCGATTCACTTTCATTTTTTTGTTTTTTGGTCAAAGATCCAATGAGCCAACTTTGGACATTTTGAAATTTTCGAGGTGTACATTCTTGATTTTCTCCATCCTTGAGAATTACAACCCTTTCTCATAATGGCTGGTATCCCCGTTGTGATAAACCCTTCGGCGGTGTTCCATTGTGCTACCATCTTCAATATGTCACAATCAGGGCACCTGTGAAATAAATACATCAATGTCATACTAATAATGGTTTATACATACATGTAGTACTTACAGTTCCGAAACATTGTTGCATTTTAAGTTATAAGCGGGAGTGTGTCGATCGGGACTCATGTATATATGCCTGTCCTTCTCTCACTCATTTAACTTTTTATGCATGTATATATGGATGGATGGATGTGGATGGATGGATGGATGGATGGATGGATGTGGAGGGAGGGAGATGGATCGTTATTATTGTGTCATTTTTCTATCTGTCGGTCTTGTCATTTTTCTATCTGTCGGTCTATCTATGTCATTTTTCTATCTGTCGGTCTATCTATCCATTTATCTACCTGCCTACCATCCGCTCATTCTTCAAATGTGTACATCTGTGAGTTCAATAGCCTGTCTAAACGAAGTTGCATACATTCATCCACTCTTTCTTCAAATATGAATTCTATAGCCCGTCTAAAAGAAAAGACAACTGTTGAAAATCATACTTGCTAAGAACAGGAATACATTCAGTATGCCCTGACTGCACGTGGCACCTGCAAGTAAAAACAGAATGAGTAAAACAAACTATCGGGTGTTTTTTCCATGAGTGTTTCTTTCAAAATTATGTAACCTTCACAACCTGTCAAGAAATGAAAGGTAGCCAACAAATTCACACCTCTGGCACAATAGGTATCTATCTGACTATGCTTGATTCTTTTCTTAGTGGCATAACGGGAAAGGAGAGGAAGCAAGGGAGGTTGCGCGGAAGGGGAAGACTATATATTCATGGTTATAAAACGCCAATAGAAGATTGTTTCGCAGATTATCTGCCCCTTCCAAAAGATGGACTTGTGCAACGGGAGATCATTTTGACCAGCCTCTTACTTCCCTTTGCCAGATACGAGAGGTGTTGAGCAAACAGTGTAAAGGGGAAAAAATCCTTACTTCATGTTATTCCAAAGATTGATTACCCAAAAATGTGATAAAATTACCAGAAAAAGAAACATTCCCTTTAAATCATTTTTTTTTTTTTTGAAGTCTTCATGGTATATGTTTCAAGTAAAGGGCTCAAAAGTGTAATGGTTGACGTCGTTAGTGTCGACGCATGTTTCGCAGGCAGTGGGCTGCCCGTGGTTGGTGAACCAATGGGGCCGGTTCCCCATTCTTAATCTCAGCAGGTAGCTGTTCACCGGGACCGTGAGGTCCCTGTCGGGCGTAGAGCCTGGGGTCAGCTCTTTTCACCTTCCACTGGCTGACCCACCGGCTGACACCACGTCGGATGGACACTTTTGACCTCGCTGTGGCCTAAGCCAGTCTCCACCCTGTTGGCATTCGCCAGACTTCGCTTTGCAGCTCGATCGGCTGAGTAATTAACCTTGATCCCCACGTGGGCTGGGACCCATATCATTGTCACTCGACACTGGAAGGAGGCCTCCAGACATGTGCAGGCATGGATGATCTCCTCCCGTATGTCCAGTCTGTTGCACTCCTGGAAGCCTCTTATTGCCTGTAGACTGGACAGTGAGTCTGATAGGACCAGCACCCTGTGTGTGTGTATGTGGGGGGAGGGGAGGGGTGCGCTATGAATCGCAGCGCCACCAATATAGCGGTCATTTCCGTGGTGAAGACGGGCGTGTTTCTCGGGAGGGACAGATCGGTCTCGTGTCGCCATTCGGGAATGGCTACTCATAGTCCCACTCTGCCCGTCTCATCCTTGGACCCGTCGGTGTACACTTCTATGAGGTGCCCCGTACCTCGTCGAGGTACTCTAAAGCTAACTGTCTGGATACCACCGGATCGGTATCTTTGCCGCACCTGGCTGTGAGGCTTGAGAATGATGTCTACCTCCGGTGCGGCGAGTTCCTAAGGTGGGAAGACAGCCCTGTGTCGGGAGCGTATCTGCTCTCTGACCTCTTGGTCCAAATACTCGTGATTACCTGAGACGCGGGGGCTCTGCCCCCTCAGTGGTCCGTGCACTACCAGATATTCCCATCTCGAGCGCCAAAAGAGGGGGGTGGTTGCATTCCCCATT
Organism: Peronia verruculata; assembly: GCA_038406235.1. Taxonomy (NCBI): domain Eukaryota; kingdom Metazoa; phylum Mollusca; class Gastropoda; order Systellommatophora; family Onchidiidae; genus Peronia; species Peronia verruculata. Next base: position 9,932 of record JBCAUA010023885.1, read on the forward strand.
GCATTTTGCCCAGTAGCTCATTCGGAGCTGAGATCTCCTTAGCTCGAGCGGGGGCACGCCTAATTCCACTTCGAGAATATCTGTCGGAGCCCCGCGCGAGGCGCGAACAATCGTTCTGAGGGCTTCGTACTGGACAGCGTCCAACTTTGCCAATGTTGATGGGGCCGCCGAGCCATACACCATGCTGACATAGTCGAGTTTACCGCGTATAAGTGATGTGTAGACCTGACACATCATCTTGATGTTGGCACCCCATCCTCGCCCTCTTATTGCTCTCAGCAGGTTCAGCAAGCCCCTCGTCCGCTCACTCAATCTGCCGCGTGTTTGTTCCATGTGAGGTTTCCACCAAGCGCTAGGCCCAGGAACTTCACCGTGGGGACGGCCTGGATGGCCTTGCCGTTCAGACTGAGTTTTGCAGAGCCCGGGCCCAGGAGAACCATGCTCACGGACTTTTCTTCGTTTAGCCGGAATCCCCATTGGGTCATCCATGCCGAGGCCGAGTCAAGCTGGGTCCTGGCAGCACTTCTCTAGATTTTTACCTGACCGCAATATCGTCACATCGTCCGCATATTGCGAGAGCGAGTTTAGCGTGCTGGTGGCGGATTCCCTCAGATCGTTCACCATGATACCAAAGATGGTAGGTGAGATCACCGATCCTTGCGGTGTTCCGTTTTCCTGTACCCTCTCCGAGAATAAGGCGTTGCCCACTCTGACTCTGAACTTTCTGGCGGTCAGGAAGTCCTTGATGTAATTGAGCATCGAGCCTTCGATCCCCATTAACTGCGCCTTATGCACTGCTGCTTCTCGCCAGCACATATCGTAAGCCCTCGAAACTTCGAGGAAGACAGCCACAGTCTTTGTCGTCGTTAATGTCGCCGTTTTTCTTGCTGTTGCGCCATCTTTTCTGCAGTGCCCCCCGTCCTTCCTCCTCCTCTCTGTAGTCTCTCCGGTGTCCCGTGCTCTTCTTACTCCAACTCAACAGTCCCTAGCTACTCCCTATTCTTGATCTTTATTGTCGGTTATTTGTTTCCCTATTCTATTGCAATATGGCCCTATTGATATATGCCTTATTGCTGGATTTATTTTTGGTCCACGCTTTTATTTCCTATTTACTACCCTTATTCTATTGCTCGTGGATCGCTTTACAGGTCCCCCCCCCCCCAAGAGGGTCTGAGGATGCCGTTACGTTGCTGTGGTCACTCGTGTGTCCCTTGCTATGCTAGGTTTAGTATGCACAGGTTCCTATTGTCCCTATCGCCTGTTTCTATAAGTCCCTACTCTAATTGATATCTACACAGGGATTAGCTCTTCGGCCTTTATTTATTATTTTCCTGGTATGCTTTAATTTCCACAACATCGATTTTGGTATATACATTTTTATTTACATTATGTTTAGAACAATTTAATTCTAGGGCTACGATTTATGGCCAGCCTCCGATGAATCAGGTTACCTGGCCTGTTTATGGGGACGCCTAGAGACACCACAGTAATACGGGAGATCGTCTTCTAATAACATGAAAAGTTGTATTTCAACAGGTTGATAAGTATTTAAACTGTGATGAAAAAGCTCCTTTATCAAAATGTGTTAGATTTTATGACCTACCTACTCAAGTCGGCTGAACATAGTAATTTGTATAACTGAAGAAGCGATTATTTGTCAAAACTCTATCGACTTCAGACATGATAAAGGCTAATTAATTCCGTTTGAAAGAGCAGCCACAGTGCCAAAACTAGGCCTATGCATGATCGGTCATAATAATCGGTTACATCGGTTATGGACTCGTGAACGATTACCCGGCTATAATGACCAAAGAACGGTTACGTTGTCGGTCATGATTTAACCATGAAGTGAGGCTACAGCATTCATCAGTTAAATACACCGGTTTCTTTGATCTCGTGAAAACGCCGTCCGCCAGCGACACTCGTTCGTCCTCATGCCACCCTTCTCATACCCCTTCCCCGGTGAATTACTCGTTTCCTTTTTTTTTTTTTTTTACTAAAGAGAACAAAAAGGGAAAGCTGTGCAGGGTTTTACTCAGAATTTAACCCTAGAAGTGCCAGAGGGCGATCTGCCAGGTTGTTGGGTATTCTTTGCATATGAATTACGTTTTAGATAGCTGTATTATACAACAAGAGGGAATTCATTTCACACGTGTACTGTTCATTTGTGTCTACACTGGCATTTCTGGAACATAAATCAATACCGTTGTGGCAATATTGAATTCTGACTCTTGTTTGTGATTGTTTTAGGGTAGAATTGTACCATTAGAATGGTAGACGTTGAGTCACCAGGCCCACACGTTGAATTGCCCCTTCGCCCACCACTCCACCTCAGTGCAAATTTTTGACACGTGGGATGTTGTTGATTTTTTTTATTTTATTTTAACGAAAGCTGACTTGTGAAGTGATCGTCATTGTTTGTGATGTAATTAGAATTTTTATTTATGAGCATTATAATAAGGTAATATTTGGTATCAGACTGCACTAGAATTCGAAACCCGATCGATCTGCAAAGCTAGATTTGTGAAATGGTTTCATACCCCAGTCCATGGTCATGTGAGTGAAACTCAGGCTGACTGTGAATGGAGGGTATGAGTGTGTGTGTGTGTGTGTGTGTGTGTGTGTGTGTGTGTGTGTGTGTGTGTGTGTGTGTGTGTGTGTGTGTG
>JBCAUA010023906.1:1153-12595 GCA_038406235.1 Peronia verruculata
CCCCCCCCCCCCCCCCCCCCCCCCCCCCCCCCCCCCCCCCCCTCCCCCCCCCCCCTCCCCCCCCCAACACAACACAATCTCGAAATGCCCCAGATTATCTTATCACTAAATTTGCTGACAACGTCACTATTCACAACTTGATTTTCAACATCAGATCATATTCTAGTGTATAAGTATACTATAGATATAGGTATTCTGAACACCTCTCTTTAAATATTGAATTACCAAGACGTAATAATCAACAGGCGGTGCAGGAAAACTTGCCCCATCAGTGCATGGAAATTCATAGGCTAAGCTCTCGTAATAAAGCCTGCAAAGCTTGACACCTAATCAGGTACGATATTTCGAGATCAGTCATATGATCCGGTAGATGTTGGCGCACACGCTGATTTGTGTGCATGCTGTGCACATGGCAGGCAGCTCTTGACCGATGATGGGCACTCGGAGATATTCATAGCAAGTACACAATGTCATGTGTGACAAATTTTTCTCAGTCATGTGATCAGTCTCTAAATACCTCATTGGGTGAGTGGTTTTTCTTTTATTTACAAAAATTCTTATCTTATCTTACAGAATACATTACAAGGACAGCTTTGCAATTCTTTATTACTAGAACAAAATAATAATAATAATAATAAAATAAATAAAAAATAAAATAATAATAATAATAAAAATAAAAATAAAAAAATAAAACAAAATAAAACAAACAAATAACACAGACACTGACAAATAAACAGCAAAACAAACAAACAAACAAACAAAAAACAAACAAACAAACAAATAAAACAACAACAACAACAAAAAACAACAGAGAAACAAAAAGCAAAATGTTGAAATATGATCAGAATGCAAATAACTGTGGTTCACATAAATTACAATAAAGACGACCAACTCCCTAGATATAATCTAATTAGTGTTGAAACGATGGGACAATGGAAACAATAATAAACGTGCCTGTGACAGTTAAGTTTACTGTGGTCTCTCTCCCTTTTTTTTTTTTTTTTCTAATATTCACAACCCGTTAATGTCAGGCAACTTATACCTGGTACACGTTTGTTTGCAGCCTGTTTGTGTGTCACTCTCGTGTTAACTTAATGTTGATTATACACATCACACCTGGCCCTTGCTTAGCCCATTACTATTCCTCTGGAATATTTAATGAAGTGTTTAACGAAATCCCCTAGATTCATTTCCATAAGGCAGTGCCACAAAATGACATCAGAATATACTAATTTCACTCCTCCATGCCAAATGAAATACATAAGAATAGAATATATTTATATTTCACAGCTTCTTTCATGGCGAACCAGTTGAGGACATTACGGAAGCTGTGACATAACAACATTGCGAAATACTTGGCCTTTTTTAAAATCTCATGCACAACGTGGGACCACGAGGCATAGATAGTGGCTTGATTGGGGATGTAGTAATAGGAGATCGTTGAGCTCAGTCCTATTACTTCCCTTTACCAGACAAAATAGGGATTGAACTAGTAGTGCAAAGAGGAAAAAGATCACTTTTGCCCCCTTTTCTTGCAACACACCATGAAAAATAACAGACAAATTATGATGTAAAGAGAATGTTTTCTTCTTATTGTTATAATTTTACCAATTTTTTTGGCGACAAGTCTTTCGAACGGCAATTGAAATTGAAAAAAAGAAAAAAAAAAAAGAGTTTGTAAAGCAAGCTCCTTCATATGTATATATTTCTAGCTGCTATGAAAACGGCCTCCAATTTTGATTTTGCTCGTATTTTTAAAAATGTGTCGCCTTCATTACTAACAATCCAAATAGTTCCATACTTTGGATGTAATTTCTACCTTCTAATAGAAAAAAAATCACCAGAGGGAATTTTAGGTTTTCTTAAAGTTGTTTTTGTATGAATTTTTGAAAACGCTATATATCAAATTATTTTGTTCAATTTTTATAAAAAAAATTATTCAAGAAATTCTTTTTTCTCAAAAGGTAAATCAGATACAACAAAAAGCTCATGTCACTTTTTGTTCAGTTATGTCAAGAAAAGTATATGGGTCAAATATGATAAAAATGTGTTGGTAAGTTGTGGAGGAGATAGAGAAATACAGAAGAACCCCTGCTGACTATAAAACACATTGAATAATCCTTAGTGTGCACAAACTTCTACAATTTGGCAGAGTGGATATCGAGGTAACCATAGGCCATCTCTCTTGTGCCTCCCGTGGGGCTTGTTCCTAGGTCTCTAATAAGGCCTTGACGCCTACATTTGCTGTCTGAGAAGCTAAAGTAGAGATATTTCCCGCTCTTTCACCTCACTGAATTTCAACAACTCCCAAAACCCAAGTTCAGTTATTTCTTTTTAATAGTAGAAATCGCTACGATCCATGCCGAATAAAAGATTGGGCAATACCATCTTTTCCCCCAATTATATGGGGAATTTTGCTGAATTTGAATATCTTTCATCTTTAAAAAATGCAGTAAATAATCTTTAGTCACAGGAATATTCCTGACCTATCATCTTGTACAGAGACGATTTTAATGTCCAAAGGTTGAAAAAGAACGAAAATCGATATTGTGACCCGGAAGGGGCCAATCCAGGTGCAACCCCCATTCCCCTCCCGTCCCCTCGCTAAAACTGGAATAAGCGAATAATTTTAATATTTGGAGTAAGAACAAATACAACCACTGTAATAAAAGTGATGATGATGATAATAATAATAAGTAATAAAATAAGAAGATAATAATCATGAACAACAATAACAACAATGATAGAGACAGATGCAGGTTTCGACGAACACGTAAATATATATATATATATATATATATATATATATATATATATGAATGATAGATTCACGTTTATATACAGCATTATGAGATAAAACTCACTGGTAATTATCAATAGAAACTTTAGTAACTTTTATAGAGTAATATAATGAGACCACTTAAACTCATGGCACAATGTAAAGTGGTCATGCCGGTTCCGCAGAGGTGGGTCGAGTATAATAGGAATCAGGAAGCATTCAGATCAGCGGGTTTTATTTAAAAAAAAAAATCATTGTCAAAGCTATGAAATAGCATTGCCACTAACGTATTCATTGAACTGTTAAATTGGTGGTAACGTTATCTTTAGTCATATCTTTGATCTAGTATGTTCACGAGCTTTCCGATATTTGATAAGGCTCTTGTCATCTGTCCAGTTTTCGATCAATCAATTGATGAGGAAGCCGCAACCCTCTTTATTGTTGTTTTTATTCCGTCATCAACGTTTCTCCACTCCATGTGTTGATGTTTATCTCACATGTTGGTCAGACTGGACTAGCATCCATGTACCTCAGTTCTGGTCTTCCTGTCTGTCTTTTACCCTGTGCCACTTCACCATAGAGCAGTTGTTTTGATATTCGATCATCTTCCATTCTATTCACATGACCTACCTAACCATCTCGCCTTCTTTAGCTCTGCATTGCTGTCGTTCTCTGGAGATCTGCCATTTCTAGAACTTTTGAGTCGGTGACCTTATCCTGAAAAGTTATGCTTAGGATCTTACGAGGACACCTAAGATGAAAAAAAAAAATATGTCGTTTCTCCTGCTTGCTACAGAGCGTACATGTTTCATATCCATAGAGCAGTGTACTAAGAACACATGCGTCGTAGATTTTGATCCCTGTCTCTTGATTTAGTCTCTTACTTTCCCAAGCTCGTTTTGTTAGCCTACCAAAAGCTGTTGCCATCTTTCCAGTTCTGATGTTTATCATGTCATCGTGGGACATGGTGGAGGTGATGGTAGATCCCAGTTAACAGAACTTGTCTACTGTCTCAAGTTCTTTATTATCAAGCTCTATGTGTTCTTCTTCAGTGTCTTAGTGGGTAACAACAGTCCTCTTGACACTAACGACTAAGATGAAGCCCTTGCATACTATTGATAAGTCATCATCTTTTGTAAGGCAGATTCACTATGGGCAACCAGTGCTGCATCATGAGCAAAGAGAAGATCTGTAATTTTGGTTGTTTGGATCTTAGTAGTGGCTCTGAACAGTGATGGATTGAAGAGTGACCTATCCGTTCTCCAGCGAAGATAGACATCGCCAGATGACTCCAGAAATGCATACTACAGCAAGACAGCAAAATAAACGCTGAACAAGGTTGGTGCTAGGAAACGTTTCATGCCTTTGTTAGTGTCGAAGTTCTCGGATGTTGAACCACCAAACTGAATAGTGGCCTTCATGACATCGTGGAATGGGGCGATGAGTTGGAGCAGCATAGGTGGGCACCGTGATCAGCTCAGATCTGCTGACTGTGTCAAATGCCTTTGTCAGGTCAACGAATTCTAAATGTAGGGGTAGCTGTTGTTCTCGGAATTTCTCTTGTAGCTGCCGAAGTGAAAATGTCACGTCCGTTGTTGAACGATTTGATCCGAAACCACAAGGGTTCTCTGGTAAGACTCTCGCTTCAGGATGATCTTTGTAAAAAGCCTTTCCAGTAATCCTCATAAGTGAAATGCCCCTGAAGAAAATCAGTCTCCCTTGTCACATTTGTTTTTGTATAGGCTGATGATCTTCGCATCTTTCATGTCGTGTAGGGTTTCCAGCTCCAGCCAACAAGTTGCGAGTAGTTTGTACAGATGTGGAAGGGGGAAGTCTTTGTTTCTCTTCAGTATTTCTGCCGGTATGTTGTCGTTTCCTGGCTCTTTCCCACTTGCAAGTTCGTCAAGTGCTTCATCCAATTCTGTCATTTCAGGAAGTTTAAGGTATTCCGTCTTCTAGGTCTCCTTCAACAAATAAAGGCTGTGTATATAGATCCGAGCAGTGCTCAACCCATCGTTTCATTTGCTGTTTCTTGTCAGTTATTTTTTCACCAGATGAAGATTTGATAGGCGCGACTTTGCTTGTTATTGGCCCAATAGCAACTCTGATCTTCTCATATATTTTTTTGGTGTTACCCATATCACTTACTTGTATTTTTGTACACAAATCTTCCCAGTATTGGTTGGCACACTTTCTGGTCTCTTCCTGAAGTTCTGATTTGACAGCATGCAACCGTTGCTTTGAGCTTTCTGTAGGTTTCTGTTGTGTTCCACAAAAGCCAAGCTTTTTTTTTTCTCTCAAGACGTGGCATCAATGTTATTGCATGGGTTTCAATCTAGCCCTCTTAGGACGACTATCTATTCCAAAAGCTTTTGCTGCTGCGTTCTTTATGCAGATTTCATGTTGTTCCTATGTCGTTTGGTGACGTGTCATCCTAGGTTTTGCAGCTGCTCTTAAAATATCTTTAAAATTGTGCTTTCATTTCAGGATCTTTGATGTTGTTTGTGTTTATCTTAAGTTTCGTTAGTTTCGCAGGTCTAGGTGTTTCCTTTGTGACTATCTTTGCCTTAGTTATGAAAAGCAAATGATCTGTGTTGCAGTCAGAACTGTGGTAGGATCTAGTTTGCTTTACTGCATAATTGATGTCCTTTCTTCTGACAATGATAAAATTGATTTGGTGCCAAGGGTCTGATCTTGGTTGTTGCCACCAAACTATGTGCCAGTCCTTACATTAACCACAGCAAAAAAGCCTACCAAATTGTCAAAGACGTAACTAACACCAAAACAAGGGACAACTACCATCATTCAGGATAAGGAAAAGAGAGATTTGCTCAACAGCTGGACTGAATACTGCTCTGATCTTTACACGCACAGAACTACAGGAGACCCAAGTGTGTTAGATGTTCCACCAACATCAGAAAGTGCAAAGCATAGCATCATACGAGAGGAGGTTGAGGCTGCAGTGGCATCTGTAAGGACGGGGCAGTCAGCGGGAATAGATAATGTCACATCATATACGGTCAAAGCAGGCGGCGATTCAGTAATAGTCATGTTATTTGACTGTCTGCAACAAAATTTGGGGAAAAGGCGAATGGTCGAAACCGTGGACCCAGTCCTTGATAATCCATCTGCCAAAGAAAGGAAGCCTGCAGTTATGTCACAATTACAGAACCATAAGCCTTATAAGCCATCCTAGTAAAGTCAAGCTCAAAGTCATCCTAAGTAGGCTGAAACCCCACAGGCAGAGAGAATCACTGCTGAAGAACAAGTTGGGTTCAGAGTAGGTCTCAGTACAATAGAGTAAATCTTCAATGTCAGGATCCTAATGAAGAAATACATGCAACAGATATCTATCACGTGTTCGGTGACTTCAAGAAAGCTTTTGATCGAGTATGGCGCGATGCACTGTGGGCAACGGTTGATTTATAACATCCACGTAAATCGAAAACTTTTATAATAAAGCTGACAGCGTAGTCTTCTTCAATAACAACATAGAGGAATTGTTCAGAACAACAGGAGAAGTGCGCCAAGGCTGTCTATTATCCCCGACTCTCTTCAACATCTTCTTAGAAAGAATGATGGTGGAGTCACTCACAGAACATGAGGGGACAGTCACATTTGGAGGAAGGAATACTACGAACCTCCGTTTCGCTGACGACATCGATGGTCTAGCTGGAAATGAAGAAGGGCTAACTAACCTAGTACATCGTCTCGAAAAGACCTCCTGTGATTTTGGCATGGAAACTAGTGCGGAGAAAACGAAGGTCATGTCCAGTCAAGACAACCAATTCATGACAGATATAATGGTTAACAATCAAAAATCCAAAAGGTACCCCGTTTTAAATATCCGGGCGGAGTCAGTAATCACAGATGAGGGATCCAAACCTGAAATCCTCTCCACTAGCACAGAGCACAGCCACAATGACCAAACTGAAAATGTATGGAACAAAAAGAACATCTGGACCAGTTCCAAGATCAGACTAATGCGTTCCCTGGCCATGTCATTATTCTTCTACACATGTGAATCGTGGACATCAACAGCAGATACTGATAGAAAAAATAAGGACACTGGAAATGATGTGCTTTCGGAAACTGCTAGGCATCACATACAGAGATCACATAACAAACAAAGGGGTTTAAAGACGAATGCAACAAGAAATTTGGCTATACATGGATGTTCTCACTATAGTTAAAAGCCGGAAATTGAAGTGGTGTGGCCATGCCACAAGATCAACTGGTCTGGCCAAAACAAACCTACAAACCACAGTCCCCGGCGAAAGAAGAAAAGGCAGACAGAAAAAAAAGTGGGAAGATAATATCAAGGACTTGACAGACACCCCAAGGATGGCAGAGAGAAGGGAGGGGTTAAGAGGATTGTCACTAAATCTTCACAGGCGACAAATGAACAGCAACATCAGTTTAAGGGACCAGTCAGTCAGTCAGTCAGTCAGTCAGTCGTCAGTCAGTCAGTCAGTCAGTCAGTCGTCAGTCAGTCAGTCAGTCAGTCAGTCAGTCAGTCAGTCGGAAAATTACCATTATAGAATATTCTTATGATACACAGAGTGCTGTTGGTGCAGAATCCTAGTTGTCCCTGGCCATTTTCATTCATCCTAACAAGTCTAAACTGACCTAGGCACTTATTTAATTCTTGCGTTGATGTCTCCCAGGAGAAATAGTTGGTCGGTTCTTTTGGAATAGTTTTGATCACATCTTGCAAGTCATCATAGAGTTGATCTTTCTTCTCAGTTTCCGTTGTTAGAGTAGGGGCATAAGCACTGATGATATGGGCTTTACCAGCTTTTGTTGTTAGTTCCATGATGTCAGTTCGTTCAGAGATGTCCCTTGGTGTGCTGATCTTGTCTGGCAGTCAGGTGTGGACACTACAACCAACATTGTAAATCCTCCTTTTATCATCCCCAAGACCCATCCAGAAGAAAGTATAGTTTCCTTCCCTGACTGATCCAGAGTCTGAACGTCTTGTCTCCTGAAGGGCGGCAGTGTCGACAGGCCGTCTTGTTAGTTCTCTGTCTATGCTCGCAGTCTTTCTTTGATGCTCTGTCTTGTCCAGGTTTGTGATGTCCATTCCAGTGGTCATTGTCTGAACATTCCATGTGCCCAGTTTTAGAGGTGCGAGGTTTTACCTCTACATTTTATATTTTCTAATATTTCCATACACGCAAAGGAGCAGACATACGTGGCCGATCAGCACCTTACTGACTAGGGGCTGCCTAGCTTGAGACAGACGGCAGCTGATCAGTGGGACTGATTAGTGATCCCATTTTGCCAAACAGGGATGTCTTATAACCCGTAAACTGTCGCCTCCCTTGTTCTTTTCCTAGCCTGTTAAAGCAAGCTTGAAGTGTCTTCTCCAAATCCAACTCGAGCCAAACGCCTGGGTACCATATGTGTGGGGAGTTTGCCTTACTCATTTTGTACAATCCTCCTCTCATATTTGTTAGTTTGATCCAAAGGAAAAACAGAGTCAATACTTTTGGAAATTAGTAAAGTTGCAGCAACTTCCAGAAGACTGTTTGATGCAGTCCTCTCTAATATCTGCCTTAGGCGCCCTCCTTCAGGATTTTCTGTTGGGGTTTACTCGCTTAGCCTTTCACACTCCCGTATGTACTTACAAGGGAGTAGGGTTTTCTGCCAGGGTTTCTACCTTATCCTGACGTTTTTCCAAACTAACTGATCAGGTAGTGGGACACAGATCGCAGGCAGTACCGTCTAACTGTCAAACGGTTGAGGGAAAAAACCTGAATGACCTGACATTATTTATATTCGAACTTATATGAGTAACAAACAATTTAACATTGTCTATGGTATTCCGACTGCCAGAGCCAACTTGAGTGCTCAGATCTGTTAGCTCCTCCAGGCCTCTTCGATTATTATTATTAAAATTATAATCATTACTGTTATTTTTTCTGTGAATGCGAAATTTCCAATTTTTACCTTAATTCTATATTTCATTATTGTGATGATTATTATTATGGTTATAAATATCGAGTTTCGAAGTTATTACTTTCATTATTCTTGCAATGCTCAGTTATTTCGATTCACTTTTGGACGAAACAGGATTCTATTGTATTTCCATGTAATGCTTCAGTGACATACCATTATCACGTCAAAAACTAATCAAAAGTAATCAAAGCATGATGACAATGTCACACTCGATGTACACCATACATCAGCCAGCGGGCGAGCGTGACCCAAATGTGATGTCTAATAAATTAGCTACAGCTCACAATGTACTTTTGATCTCAGTTAAAATGGCCTTAGGCCGGAGCTGCAGTACATCTGTTCCTATGTCTAACTTTCGTACCACAGCCACATAAAGTTATAGGCCAAACGCATTTCATTGACGCGGGCTGCAGAGCGTCTGAGTCTGACCATGTGGCCAGCCAGCATTTCAGCTGGCGTTTTTTGTTATACCCGCCCGCACTATTTTGCGTCCTGCAAGCTCATGACATGACAACATGCAGCTGCAGTGCGAGAGTTAGACACAGACACAGATGCACTGTGGCTACGGCCTTACGGCTGAGACCATAAAGAACGAATTGAACTCAACTTTTTTCACAGGGGTGGGGGGGGGGGGGCATGGTTCTGTGGTTTGGCGTCTGCTCATCGGGAAAGCAGGCCGGAATAGACCTGAGGGTCCTGCATCGGGGGAAGAAGGTTACAAAGTTTGAAAATCCGTATTTTTTAATGACTTAACGGTCCCCTGGCGTCCTGTGGGTAGGGAAGACCGACGTCTAGCCTTTTCGGTTAAGGCGGGATATATTTCGGATGTCCCGTGTGTACGTTACGCACGTTAAAGAACCCTTGACAGTTCAAAATCGATGGAAGAGAAGGCTGAGTTCCGCCGTCAGGGCAAAATTTCCAAATTCCAAATTTCTACCCACAAAATTTCTCAGCACAAATTGGCAACTTCTAATCAGCCGCGATAACCTTACTTCTTAAGATTGAAAGGCTTAAAAAACAAACAAACAAACAAACTTTTTCACAGGTCGGAATGACTACTGACACGATCTGACAACAGAAAATGCCGTTTAAAAAAATCGGTCTGGCAGTGATATTAAGTGTTGAAATCATCGAATAAATGACAACAATCGGTGTTGATTTTTGTCACAGTATTCGACGTCAAAGGTATATAGATTAAGTTATGTTTCTCAGGATACCTTATTATTATTATTATTTATCAACAATATGCATTTCAATGTTGTGATTTCATGATAAATATTTTCTCATGCCTGTTCAACCAAATAAAATTAATAGACATCAAAACCTGTATATCCCTAACACAGAGGTGGAGATTGGTGATAGATAGAACGACTTGATGGCAACAGACGGACAAGAAGATGTACCGGATGAAGACCAAGAGAAAATGATCGATGGGCAGACAATCTCCAAAGTGGGGAGACTATCCAGGTAACTGGAGGCCCAACATGGACATATGGACATGGACACGGGCAACAGCTAAAAGATAAATGGCGCTCATTGGCGGAGGGCTACATCCTGCAATGGGATGGACGATCAGTAACAAGTACTAAATAATACGTGCTAAATACATACTCAGGAAAATATTAAAATTTCTCAGGAAATAGGAGAGATTAGAGAGATTTAAGTGTCTACCCAATTTGGTTATAGAATTTGGTTTTTGGAGTAGAAATCTGAAATCGGGATCTTGTGGTCGCACCACTTTTGTGTCTTAGCCCACTCTTCATCTGCATTTTAATTGTTAAAGGGTTTTTAAAGTACCTGACGTACACAAACCACTCTAAGCTATTATTCATCCTTATTTGAGACGTTAGACGCTCTGGTTCCCTATCCAACAAGCCAGAGAACCGTCAAAACATAGAAGGAAAAAAAAAAATCTTTCCCATCCTTTTGTAGCCATCGACTCCAGACTGTCATCAAGAGGCTGGCGTCTAATCTCTCCTCTTCTATTCAGCGGGAAGTTTACTTCATGCCCAGTGCTGCTTATTCAGCCTAGGCTTTTAGTCTCTAGATTCATTACTGGATTTTTCGCGTTAACCCTAAAAACGTCAACGGACATGACAGTTTATGGCTTAAGGCAATATGACAGAAATGTATGGCAATTCAATGAGCATTATTTTTCTATCAAATTAACTCTAGACGCTTCTATGAGTAAGTAAGAAGTAATGAAGAAAATAATAAATAAATAAATTTATAAATATAAACAATAAAATAAAAATAATAATAAATGAGGACGACAACAAGAGGACAGGGGGAAGGAGATGTAGGCAAATATACAAAAGGAGAGAGAAGGGGATAAATGAGGACATAAATTGAATAGATAATAAACCATGGCTGACTGGTTACAAACAGAAGGATAGATCATGTAACAGAAGGCAGTCCATGTCAAAGGAAAATAATGAGCTTGCATGACGATATCATTTATGTATGTCTGTAACGAATCATGTTGTGCAGTGCGCACACGAGAGGTCATATGCGTATTCATGTCGCTATTTATAGCGCGGGGTCAGGAGAGATCGAGTACATTCCAGTGTATGTCTCGTAGGGTTTGGCAGTTTTGGCCTGACCTTGCATACGTGTTTGCTTTATCACGTGACACACCAGTCGTGCCGAGAAAGCACTAGAAGGAAGCTTCTCGATGGCTGATGTGTGTATAAATACAGAGC
>JBCAUA010023917.1:0-12594 GCA_038406235.1 Peronia verruculata
CACACACACACACACACACACACACACACACACACACACACACACACACACACACACACACACACATACACACACAGCACAACCAACCAATCTAACATAGAAACAAAAGACAAACAACAACAACAAAAAAAAAGCTTTACATGGCATGTCAAAACAAAATAATAATAATAACAATAATACAAATCTCGGCATGACAAAATGAGAGAGAATCCATAATAATATATTTTTCAATTCAAAAGTAATAAGGGAAGTCTGATTATCTGTAGAATATCCTCTACAGGTGATGATCCAGACAAATTGTCATTCTTTTAATTATGACAAAAAATAGTCTAAGAAGAAAAATAATAAAATATATGTATATTTTTAATAAGTAGTTTATTGTCATATCCTTTATTCATCTCAGATTTGTCTTTAGTGAGAGACTGTATCTTTTAGGATAAGCAGACTGGTGTCCAAGGCCTCCTCGAGGAGAACGTCATCAGCGCTGAGGCAGGTACAGGCACTTCGGAGTGTCAGAGATGAGGACGCAAGTGGTGCCATGGGTACATCCGCACTCTCCCCTCTCTGGTAATGGGAGGGAGCACGTGTCACCCACTCCAGGGCCTTTTTTGCACATGCCTCTGAAGCCGGCTTTGCTGCAGAAGGGGGCAAAACAACAGTTATGATCCCCAGCTGGACAAACAAACAAACAAACAAAACCACACACACATACATTTCCAAAGCAAAGATGACTTATACTACAAATCGAGGAATAATTTCTTTTAAAAAAAGACCATCTTAAATATATCTTACACTTCTGTAAACTTGGTTTGACTCTAAACAATTGTGAATGGTGTTATGTCCATCTCTACTTTTTCTCATCTCGTTCGTTTACTTTTGCTACATAATGCAGGCATAAATTTCATCTCGTCAGTAGTAAAATCATACTGAAAGGGTCATATGAGCATTTTTTTGTTAAATCGATCCATGTACTTTATTATTTTTTTTTCAGTGGCAATATATAAGCAGCAGTATTTAAAGAACGAAACATTAACTTTGCACTTCTGCTTGAACATACACTCTGGAAAATTTTGAAGAATCTCAGAGACAAAACAATTAAAAAATGTACTTTGTTTTCTCAATTGTGATATTGTTCTAGTGAATAATATGTTTTAAGACGAATAGCATACATAACTATCTATTTTTCTTTGTAATGTTTTTGACTACCTTTGTATTGAAAAACATTGATAAGCCTTCATATGAAGAATATCGCCAAAAGAATGTTATACTCACCTAGCAGCCCAGAGAATAACGGCTCTGGACGTTAGCAAATGAATAAATAACATGCTAACATGGACATTTCAGTCTCATCAGTTGTCATTTACTTTCCTCACCAGATATCACCTACATTATGTGTTGTCGTTGTTGTTGTTGTTGTTGTTAATTTCTTGTTTCTTAAATACAAAATTGTTACTGGCATCCTATGATTTAGAAAGATTTTTTGTATCACTATTAAAGATTTCAGAATGCTCAAAGACCAGTCGGGATTAACGAGAGAATATTCTTTGCTGATGACTTGTGTGGTCTTATGTGCAAAGACATCCCTAGCATAGTCTTGAATCTTCTTCCTCGATCAAAAACGAACCTAAGCCTACTTTCTGGAACCCGTAGAAATTAAGTAAATAAAAATCTAGTTCTCCTGTTCCTTGTCAAACATTTCTCTCCTTAACTGCATGTAAACATACTCTCCTGCGCTACGACCAAACGTTGTCGACATGCAGTGCAGGTAGTGAACATAGAAGTTATTATTCAACGTTAAAAGAAGTTTCATTACTCACCTTGCCAGTGCGTTATCGAAATCACAGCATTCGTCCGTGCCACAATCCACTCTCTCATTACACGGGTCATTGATCACAGAGTGGGTCAAGGCCACCACACAGGCCAGCACTACAGTCACCCGCAGAACCATTGCTATCGATGTAGCGTGTGCTCGGTATAATGGCTATCGTTTCCCCAACTAGTGTCACATTGACTGCTTCGCCTCTGTCTAGCAGACTGCTGGCTGGGATTGATGTTTTAATAATCAAGTAAAACAAAGGTAGGGTGCATTGCATATCCCATACTGATAAGAGCAAGTTCGTTTTACTGATTAGCCTGTGCCGTTTAGACGAAACAGATTTCGAAATATGACTTTAGAGGTGTTAAAGGACCACTCTAGTTCAACACTTGCACTATACATTACACCGTATTTCCTTTCCACACTGCGCACAGTGTATTGTGTGACAACAATATTATATTCATATTATAATAACAGCTAAAAGCCCAAACAGCCATTTCTGGGTGTGAATGTCAATGTCTGCGTTGACACTTCCTGAATTAAAGTTTATAACCTTGATTGCATTAACATTGATTGATATGGACACCTTAGAAATATCTCGGCATTTACTCAGTATCACAATGTAAGAACTAATCGATTCACACCCACTAATAGCTGGTATGATTAAACATAAAGATTACAGATGAACTTGGGGCTTTCGGTTGCTGGCGTTTAGAACTAAAGAAATAACTTATTGAATACAACAATGTAATAGACTTATTTTAATGCAGAATCAACTCACCTCTCTTAGCCCGGTGGAGGTCAGTGTTCAGATAATTATGATTATTATCCTAAGCAGAATATATGTGCTAAATGTGGGATAGCATAATCTTTGCATTCATTCCTCAAAGTTATCTCAGACATGAAATTAGAGCTACTGTTTATTCCTTTGTTGCTTTGAAAGACAAAAGTACGTTTGAAATAGGCCAGATAGATCCAACGCCAGGGATTACCTATTTGATATCCTCCGAACACTAGAAAGAAAAGTATCTTTCCCACGAAACATCAGGCTGTGTACTGTTGAGGGTTATTACGCGTAATGTAATCTTATACACAGAAGAGTAAACAAACTACAGCGTCTTTCTCCAGTAATTAATCTGTTGTAATGCTCGTGAAATCCACTCTAGCTATTAATCAGATGTTCTTGGCAAATAGAATGTGTAGCATTATGCTCCTGATATTTAGAGGTTATTTATTATTGTTTTATTGAATTTGCAGTTTTAAAGCCCCAAGGACGCCTGATTACGCTTGCAGCAATGTATTTACATGGACCCAAGACAAGCTTATATATTCTTTTGCTCACTTCCAACCGTTGACTAGTACCTCATGACGTCCTTGCCCACCTTATTCACAAAGGCTATCCTAGAGGGTGCAAGAAGGACCGTATTTATTTTATCATGACCAATGTAAGTCAAACCCTTGTCCCAACACACCTCACAATGCTAGTCAATAAACACAATAGAAACATACCTAGTCTAGGCTCATAAGAAACAGTTTTTGTTCTCTTAAATGAAGACAAAATAATCAATCCGGCCTACAAGAAGTTAAATCACACCAGACACATTTCTACCATGTTTTTTTTTTTTTAGTGTAAGATTTATACTTATAACAGTTCTTATTGACAGTCTATTGGAATGGTGAGTTAATTTTCAACACCAATCTTCTTCACTGGAGATAAATACTATATTCTTATTTTTATTTCCAAGTATATGTGCGGTTATCAATACGATTATGTTATTCAATAAAGTTTGTTGTTCATGTTGGCTTGTTTTTCACATGGATTTTGCTCAAGAGAGTCCCAATCTACTCGTATCAAACAACTCAGCAGTTTATATTTGTGGACCTTGCATAAATCTTTTCAGACAGCTGCAAGAAAGTAATCAAATATTTCCCCAATTTCTCATAATTGTAACGTTCATTAAATTCAGATATTACTCTGACTTTACTTTTTACATCATGAAATGATGGTGATGAATTAGTCAGTTGTTTTTTTTTTCAGGCAACAAATCCCAATACCACCGTCCGTCATACAACTACTTCAGAGGTATTTTTATTTTAACTTTTGATTGCACTTCACCAAATAAAGCTTCACATATCATTGGCAGATCCTAATTCTAACATTTATGTTCTGATAGTCTAGTCACTGGGTAGAAAGGCCTCATAGAAAATAGATAAAACTTAGTAGTATTCAAACTACTGTAGACGCGTTAAGTTTTGCAAGGTCATTATGTCTCTTAATATCATAGAAAACAAAGGATCTAACTATTATAGTTATGACAACCGCACATGTAAACTGCACATATCTGTAAACATTCCCAGAAAAAGAAAAGTGAAACGTGTTGTATTTTCATTTCCCTGTGTAAGGCGACAGCTGTTGCAGCGAATGTGTGATCCACAAGCCTACACAACAAGCGTCAGGCGCTATGATCACGAGCATTGCCTGTCAAAATAATGTCAGACTAGAACACTGCCTGATGGTGATGACAAATGTTATATAATACACTCAGCTTTGCTCAGACTTGAGGTCAGTTTCTCCCTCTTACACACTGCGTATTCTACATCCGGATATTTGTCTCTTCTCTTCAGTGCAAAGTTAATTTTACTATCTTCAGTCTATACTTTCATTTCTGTTAGAAATTACTGACATCATTGTTGGTATGATATTGAAAATGTACAAATATTATAGGAATAGAGCTTAACATTGATTATTGCTCAAATTTCCCTTTATCAAGATATCAAATATGGAACTGTGCCTGACTTAGCAATAGTCGTGAATTCAAGTTAAACATTACAACTCTTTTATGGACATATCATTACTAAGATCGATTTGAGTGCGATGCATTGAACCTTTCACATGGTTGCAGAAAATGCTGGAACATCAGGATTCCTAAAACGAGACCTTGTATATTCCGGAAATGACAGTTTTAATTTGGGTGGCAAGTTAAGATGAAAACACTTTCCTATCACATCAGATTGTATACATTTTGTTGAAGACAAAGGCATAGAATATGGGCGAGTCCTTCAGGGAGATTAATAGCATGACATTTCTTGGGTCAAATGTTGACCCCGGTATTAAAAGTTCACCATTGGCAAATACGATGATAAATCCACGATCTTCCAAAACAAAACCCTTGTGCCGTCTATGAAGACCTACTTCAGCACGAAATATACCGAAGTTCTGTTTTCTTTGTCAACATCCTGGTATGCTCTTTGTTTAAATCTTATCTCTTTCTGTAACAATAGGCCTATGGCTGGCAACAGGAGGGAAAAAAACAGGACAATGTCAACATTGAAGTAGTTAATCTCAAGAACCGGGCGGTCTAACGCGACAGAGCGCGTGACGATGATTGGTTCGGCTTGAGGCTACTGGAGATAATGTCGCCTCTTTCCTAAAAACACTTGGGTATTCCTAGCTCACGACACTTGTCGTCTCTTATCTTCTCTCCTTCAATGTCTCTCTCACAGGGTTTTTTATTTTTTAACTAACACAATATAACTGTCTCACAGGAGGTCAAAACTGGAAAGGCCATCTAATGCTTGACTAGACATTTCATCGGTCTTTCAACAAACTAAATCTTTTCACCTTTAGTTTTAGTTAGTTGCAATTTTGTTCAGGTCATGTAGCTGTAACATTCAGCTTTGCAGTCTCCCACTCGGTCAATAGTTATCAGAGGCTCTTCTTGTGTACTTCCTCACACCCACTGTATTGTTCTCTGACAAAATGTTATCCTGTTGGCAAAACCACCACCACACTAACATGATAACACCAAAACAAAGACAGACCAAACTCTATGTCTCTGACTAAAGTAGATATGCTGTGGCTTGAATGCTTGAGTGAATTAGTGCGTTTATGCTACTAAACCAACACGAACACAGCTATACTATACACAACCTAAAATCATAGTTTGTATGTGTGTGTGTGTGTTCATATGGGTTTACCATAGTGGAAATTGATTTGTTTCTGGGTATGGACGTATGAGCGCATGTGTTATGGAGTTGTATTTGTAAAGTGCCTTTGTACTACATTTTATTGGATTTTAGTTTACTTTCTGTAAAGCGCCTAGAGCCATTTTTTTGGGATTGGGCGCTATATAAATGCACTTCATTATTATTATTATTATTATTGCACGATAAAAAACAGTAGACTAGAAAGAGGGTCAATTCTTGTAGGGGCTGAGAGTATGAGAATGTAGTAGTAGAGCAGGCTTACATAATAGATTAGTCCCTCAGTATGAGTGGCCAATCCATCAACCAGATTGTTATCAATAACATGTAATGTCATCCCACTGAGTCAGTCCCCCCCCCCCATCAAATCGCCCCCCCCACTCCTTTCCACTGCTCCCTCAACTCTTGCTCTTCCTATGCTGGATTTTGCGATGTGTTGATTCATACTTGTGATACACCGATTCATGCACTCTATCGCCAGTCTGTGGACATCTGTTGTGTTTCCTGTCTAAAATAACTCTTTCCTATCAGATAAGAAGTACGGCTTCGACCATCCTGTAAAGTGCAATCCATTGAAAAGATATCAGTGCTAGCTATTGTAGTGCGGCATCGCTATCTGTGACACACGCGCAATATACAGGGTAATTCTAATCCAAAGGTAGGCTAACACTTTGTAGGCAGGCACATTACACGTTTTAAAATAGTTTATTACAATTATATTTCCTACCTACAGTCAAATAGTTTAACACTATATTAACATTTAATAAAGTTTGATCTTGTAAATATTCAAAATGGTTTTGAACTGGTTTGAATTTTGCATCGCTTGGTTAATTTTTACCTAACGCACGACACAGATGGTTAGCAACTGTTAGCCTATTTATGACCCATTCCGGAATTGCTTGTAAATTGATCTAGGATGAATAGGTGCATCTATAGCCGACAGGAGTGTATTAATTCCATGCTGACCAAGATAAAGTTTTATGATATCTCTGAAACTCATGGTAGGTTTGCCATTTCCTGTGTTTAATGACCATTCTTTGGCAAGCATTATCAAACATGTTGATAAACGCGTAAGTGTCATTTATACCCTGAATGGATCAATGTGGTGTCACGCTGCTGTTTCACTGAATAAACCCCAGTCCCCTATACCAGTGTGATAGAAAGGTCCCTGCTTTAATGCTTATCGCTGGGTCTCTACTAGTTCTGGATACGCTCTGACTTACGATGGACTTTCTAGAAAAAGAAATCTTTGATCCCGAACCAGTTACCAGGCTGTAGAATACAGATGTCTTCAAGGCCCTGTTGTGTGATATACGCAAGATCCATGATGTTGACAGATGTTGAAACTGGAGGAAAAGTATGCGGAGAGGGAGAAGAACGAATGTTTCATCAAAATGTGACCGAATATAACAGACATCGTGATAGTGGATGTTCCGCGCTGCCTGTTGTCTGTACGACCTTGAACTTCACATACGTGGACGAAATATCACAACTAAAACTATAATTAATGCATCATATGATTTAGAGAGAGAAAGCATTTGATGTAAGATGGGGGAGTGAGAACGAATGAACTGATAAAAGTCACATATTATTTGCAAGGGATGAGGCAAGAAAGCGAAAAGGTGGAGAGGGATGGCTTCCATGAGTATTTTGGTGTGTATTTTGTATCTTGACTTAATTCCATTAGATGTATTAGTTTTATCATTGTGTGCATCTCTGACTTAGGCTTATCATCCGTAGACTAAGCGCTCTAAACTTGTACCCTTTGCCACTCAGCTAACAGGATCTGAGGAAAAGGTTACTAGTGGATGACCGTTACACGTTCGAGGCTGCCTTAGTAAGATAGAATAATGTCAGATGTGTTGTGGTTCTTTTTTAAGCAAAGCATTACATCATAACATTTACTATATTCAGACTACCTGTGGTGGAAAACAAGACGGAACTCCTCCCAACGATGTTGAAACAAACAGATTGTCAGATAAGGACCATCTCCTCCATTCTGACAGTAAAGTAGCTAATAATAAGGCTAACTCTTTGCCAGTCATGGTTATCGCCACGACCGCTATCATTTTCTTTTAAACAGTGTTGTGGAAATGGAAGTGGTGAGAGTCTTTCAGAAATGAAATTTGACCATCGTCTCCACGACATGACATGTGTAGCAGCAGCATGTGGTCTAGTTCAAGAACGACAAACAGTTTGGCTGAAAGCATTTTATTTAGTGAAAGTAACTTTAAATCGATCATTTCTAGTAAAATACTATCGTTATTTCTCACTCCGCTCGACCCCCCCCCCCAACAATCCTTCCGCCCCCTCCCAAAACACAGCCTTTTGACACATATATATATCCTTTCCTTCCTTCATGTGCTGGGCTGTAGGATAGATTTATAAACTTCATAACATATGGCCAGCTGACATATCTAATAATATGTTATGACTTGACAGAATTCCATTTTGAGCTGTGGCAACCACAATTTCATTTTTTGAAGTGTAGAGAAACTTACAACAATTTAGCTAGAGAAAAGCACAAAAATATAATATCTAGTTCTCAGTCAGCACTGCTGATAAAACACTGATTTAAGTCCACGGAGAAAAAATTAGTTAGAGCAAGAGCATTCATAAACGTCAATAAGAAATATATTATCAGCCCTCACAGCCATTTCTGTTCTCTTAATGGTTCAAAATTATGTAAGAGCCCAACACAGTTCCTTCTATTTCAGTTCCGTTGATATGCACAGAAGTTATTCTCTTTTCTAGTATGAGAATGGATACTGAATTTTATGTCGTAATTCTGACAAAGAGCGATTAATAGCACATTAAACACAACACATATTGAACTGTGGAAAGGAGATAATTATCATTATAGTTTTCCCCGGCCTCTAGAGTTGACACACAGCCTGCAAGTGCATGTCTGTGGTCCTTCATTCTTCTTGCTGTCTCGTCCAGCGTCAGGGACATCCATTCCGGCCCATTCTTTTCCTTTGTCTGCCTCCTCTTCTGCACTATGCCTTGTAGAATGGTCTTTGCCAACTCCGAGAATCTTGTGATGTGTCCATACCATTTTAGAGTACTTTTTCTCACTGTTGTTAGTTTTTTTTTTTTTTTGCTTATTATGCCCAGTTGCTTCCTTTACCCTGTTTTTCACCTGGGCTCTCTTCACATGTTATTAAGTACTTTTTAAAGTAGATTCCAAGGATTCTCGTCTCATTTCCATGCTTGTATTCTGTCATACATGATTATGTTAATGCAATCTCAAATACAATTTGCGATCTATTTCATCTCTGTTACATCAGAACCTGTCCTCGTACACGTCCTCTGTCTCTTTGTGTCTCAGCTCTACATTAGCTCGGATTGGCACAGGCTACATAGTCGACACCGAGGAGGTACTTCTTGATGCATCTAAACTTATCACAGAGTTCTGAGGTGTAGTGTGTGAGATTGTTATTTTAGGCCCTGTCACTAGCTGTACATCACTGCTGCTATGTTCTTCAAACGTCCTTTTGTCTCTACCGTTCTTGTTTCCCTTTCAGCAACTTGTGGTTGGTTATCTGGCTTCCTCGTCCATGGTTTCTCAGATATAGTCCCTGTTGTACACAGTGTCTATAGCAATGCCTTTCCGTGTTGTTCATCGTATGATATCATGATATAGCACTATATTGCTGGATAGGGCGTTTGCTAAAGTGGCATAGTAGGTGAGTTCCCATGCTTTATTTAAAAACAAAAATAATAATTATAGCTTGAATGATCCACAAATAGCTCATATTATTTTCATATTGTATCATATTTTTTTCTCTCACAAACCGCCATCATGTCCTTATCCCCTCCCCTCTTCCCCGGACAATCCCGTTTCGTCATTTCCCTTTTTTTCCCCTATTTTTGACACTTTCTTATACATCGACAGACACCCACATGCACACTTGCAAACACGTAAGTACACAGTTCTCCCAATCAACTCTAATGCCACGCTTTAGTCCCATAAGCAAATGTGTCTCCCCAGCTTCCGACTGGGATTTTCAGAGGATGTTCCCGCAGTTCTGTTGTCGGGGACGGTGATGCCTGGTCACTGACGGGAAAGGCTTATCACTGATGGCTCTGCATCTTATAGACCTCACATGACACTTAGGGGTCCGTTCGTGTTTGTTGTCATTTAGTTATAATATTCTGATGAATCTTCCTAAGTTCTGATATTTATTAACCTTCATTATGAAAAGTAAGTTAACAAATTGCTTAATTATGAGTTAATCATCCTGATCAGTAATATTTCAATTACCAGAGATGATAAATCGAGTATTCGTAGCGGAACTACGAGTACTTGCTACTTTTTTTGTAGCGAATTACAGTAGTTAGTTACTTTTGTTCAAAAAGTACGACTTGGTAGTTAGCTACAGAAAAAGAATAAGAATAATAATAATAATAAGTAGTTGAGTACTCTTACTTCCGCTACTTATTATTATCGTTTTTTGTAATCAACACATTTTAGGGAAAAGAGAACAAGAATGACAAAAAATAAAAAAGATACTCAGTGATTCTGCACAGGTGTCGAATAGAATCGCGAGCCAGATGACCACGTGGCTCAGTAGCACATGGCTTGCCAACGTGGTATCCATGGAGCTGCGTATAATTAGCCGATACTGCCTGGGTTATCGCTCACAAAACAGTGAGCCGTTATCTTGTTTACCTGGTAACGTCAGTCATCCACAGTCATCTCCGGCGCCCAAGACGACCTACCGGAGAGATATCAACCGTGCCGCTATTGTCACACCAGTCGACCTGCAGCGCACGGCGTGGCAGTCAATCCCAAAGCCATCAGGAAGATTCCCCCGCCGTTATGAAATTTAAATAGGCCTAGATTAGGTCAAGATGATGGTGAGATTATAGAAAAAAAATCAGTTTTTCTCCCCCCCCCCTCCATCCGAGCTTATGATTTAATGATGCAATTAATAAATTGATATTTTGCAGAGTGTAGATCTACCTTTTTTTTTGTTGGTTTTTTTTTTTTTGTTTTGTTTTCTTGTTGCACTTTTGAAAAAAAAAATGTTGTGCACCGAATTGTAGCCAATCATTTTACGTATCACACACAGACTACATCTGTAAAGAAAGCTGCATCAGTGTCACATTTCCATGGAATATAATAGTCACTGAAAGGCAACAATCTTATAATGCCACACATTTAAGGAAAAAAAGAATAGTATTCACCAAATGACGGACAACAGGAACAGACTTGAATGAGTTGGAATGAAGAAACACATGCACATACACATACAAACGTAAAAATCCTTCCTCGAGAATAGAGAACTAAAATTACCCATTACATCACAAAACAGCAACCCATACTGACAACGAGGTAAACAGGTAAACTACAAATCCTTATAAAAAGATGGGCTGGACTAATATAGATAATAATTAAACTAACGGAACTACAGTTAAAGTGAACCCTACAAATCTAAACGGCAAAAGTAGTTCGAAAGTAGTTGACGATTTTTATTAAGTACTCTACTTGTAAATAAGTACTTCGCGTAAAAAAAGATATTCTACTTGTAATGAACTACCTTTTTTGGAAAATATTGTATTTGTAGTTATGGTTATGGTTTTTATAGGATTTTCAACGTCCTGTAGTGGTGGTTATCTCAGCTGTCCACAACCGTGGTCAAAAAATAACATAATGTTATGTGATCACTGGTAACTTGTAGTTAACTACTTATTTAAAGTAGTTTTAACATCCCTGCCAATTACAACATACACAATCTCCAATTTCTGCTCTCCGATTTCTTTTCGATTTCGTGCCATGTTATGTGTGTACTCTTTACCCTGAGCTCGACCTGGCGTAAAATTTATACATTTTTAAATAATAAAAATAACAGCAACAACAACATCAAGAACAACAATAACAATGGCAACAACAATGGCGACACCGGCAACAGTAGTGAACAACAGGAACGACAGAGGTAACGAACAAACATCAAAAAGTGACAAACAAGGAAGCCAGTACAAAATTATGACTTATAGAGATGGCCAGGCAACAACTCCATGTTTTCTGTAAGTTGTACCCAAAACAATGACAGAAAGAATCACATACGATGAGCCCATTATGAGATTTTGCTGCAAAATTCTGTCATCGTTGTTCTTTAGGTCTATAGGTCCACTTGGACATCTGATGGATACTGTCTGTACTGGACAATTTGAAATTGGTGCTATTAATTTGTCTTATGGTTATCTTGAATTCTTGATACGCCTCGACTGACAGGTGTTAAAATTAAACAGAGTTTAAAAAACAAATTGCCAATAAGAGGTGAAGGTGGACCTTTATTAAAATCAACAATGTGCCATATTTTAATGTTCATACAAAACACTGATGTCGATTTATCAACTATGAACGCTGTGCATGGAGATTTCACATTAAAACATCAGGATGTATGAGGACATGAAGGCACATAGAGCGTAGTCTCGTGACGTTGGGTTGTGACATCTCAGCACTGTCACGAGTTCTTGAACTTCGTAAGTTTTAGCGACCAGGTAGCCAGATGGTACATTTGTTCTCTACCTTGCGATCGGGATTAAAACGATAATGTGCACAGACTAGCCTCTTGTCACAGCCACACTCTCCATCCCTCTGAGTGCAGTCCTGGTTATAGCCTTTGTAACGCTGGCAAGTTCCAACGAAACCAGGAGCAGCGCTACAAGGACAACGGAATAAGTTAGATAGTAATAATTACAGCGCAAGCCTGCCTATCTATCTATCTATCTATCTATCTATCTATCTATCTATCTATCTATCTATCTATCTATCTATCTATCTA
>JBCAUA010023928.1:0-12594 GCA_038406235.1 Peronia verruculata
AGGAAGCATAGGCAAATAAAAAAGTTGCACCACAAAGTAAAGGCGAAACAATGTTGTGTTGGCTCGCACATGGGAGCTTCTGTTCGCGCAGTTGGGGGGGGGGGGGGAAGGGTTGGGGTAGCCTCCCCTCCCGACACGTTACAAAACTAACTGGATAAAATAACTTTCTTACGCACAGACAGAGAGAGAGAGGCGCAAAAATAGGCCCAGATAGACCCCCGGGTCTAGCTGCACCAGTAGGCCCAAATAGCCGACGCCATAAAATTTTCAAAAATGGCACTGGCTTTTTCATTGAACCAAAATCATCCCAGTATAATCCTACGTCTTTGGGAGATTTAATCTTTTGTCATGTTTTTTTTTCTGGCAATCGCATTCACTTAGCAGACAGTTCGAAGGTATTTAGGGAGATACAATCCAAAATTCAGTCAGAAGTGTCAAGGTGATTTTACAAATTGAACATTACAAAAACTGAACTTTTCCGTGTATATTGATCAGTCCTTGCTCTCTTAATTTTACTTGTTACTTTGAAGGACTGCAGGCAGCAAATTTTAATTTCACTAGTTTAAATCAAGCCAGACGCTTGCAAGCTATGACTTGGCAGTAATGCCATTAACTACGTTGTAATTATCGACCAGATTTTTCCCCAAAGTGATTCAATTAAAATTTAACACATTAGCAATTAAATTAATTTGTAGCGACTCGTTAATTGGTGCGCTTGAAGAAGCAGGACTCCGGGAAAGTTTAACAGATAAAACTGCCGTGCCAACGAAGGGGTCATACCTTCAACTTCTACAACCCGGTTTTCTCATTTTGGTTCATAATGCATGATAACAGAATTCTGCTTTATAACCTAATGTCTGGGAGCTACTGGTTGGATTCAGTTATTCAATAATTCAAGGGCATAGACCTAGCGAAGCTAACATCCTTTTGCTCGTTTGTGTGTGATAGGCATATCTATGGGTTTATATATACAGTGGCTTTTTTTTTTTTTTTAAATCTAATTCCTAAAATATTATTCAAGTTTCGCAATGCATAAGCCCATGGTGTCTCGATGAAGATCCACTGTTGTCTGTGGGCTTATGTAGGGAGTAGGTTTACCTTGAGTAAGCAGGTGAGTGATGAGACCGATCTGCCCACGACGATACGTAACTGGAAGCAGGTGACTATCGGGAAGACAGTAGATGGTTTGATAGTCCTGTCTTTCTGAACTATCTCTACTGATCTTTCGTGTGGACCTCGAACAGTTTAGTATTGTTGTGAATGAAAGAGCGCCATTTTGTAAACTGTTGAAAATGTAGCTGTGATTTGTAACAGAGCCTCAGCAAGACCTTGAAAATGTAGGATTGTACATACAGGTAACTCAAGTATGGCATCTATTCCATCATGTGCCACATTCCCTCATCGCTGCTAAATAGTTCGATCCATGGAATAGAAAGAAATATACATAAATCAATGATGGTATGCAAGTGGTTGGAATTAATTATCAAGTGATCACAACACAGTTTAGTGTTTTATTATTTTTTACTACGGCCGAGGATCAGCTGAGATAAGCACCACGACAGGAGGTTGAGAAGTTTACCAAAACCGTAACCGTAGGTGGTTTGGAAAAAACAAAATGCTGGAAACTACAGATCGGAGGACTCGAAAAATATAGACTTGACTGGGAATAATCAAACATTTAAATGGTATTCTGAAGACATCCACCAGATTGTCATCATTAAAAAAAAAAAAAACTGTGGTTTTCTAATGATACAACACTTTACAAAAGTCTCTCCTCATAAAACTGTTAGTATCACTGCATATTAAATAAGAACTTGAAACAGAACGGGTGCCTTCCTCTGTTGAATACAAAAATTATAATGTTAAAAAATCATGGCAGTTGTCGATGACATTTTCAGTGATATGCACGCATTTACCCCATCATTGAGAATTTTCCCCAGTTGAATAGTTTTTCCAAAGTTTCACGTGTATTTTTATTTTTTGTTTTCTTTAGTGAATGGAACACCAGTCAGAAAAAAGGGAGGCGGGATATTTAGACTCTTTTTTCTTGGGGGGGGGGGGGGAGGGGGAGGAAGGATAATTTAATAACAACAACTCCACACGTTTATTTTATTTTGTTTGTTTGTTTGTTTGTTCGTTCGTCTAGCATTTCTGTTTCCCTTGGCTGACGGGCCTTCGAGGGCGACAACACTCGGGAACTTGATTAAGTGTGGGCTCCTTTTGTTGCTGTTGCTATGTGCTATGATGTTTTTGTTGTTGTCGTTGTTGTTGTTGTTGTTGTCCTTGTTGCTGATGTTGGTGATGATTGTGTCGATGATTTATATTCCCCTGTTCATGTTTAAAAACTGCAAAGTGATAAAATACTTGGGCATAATGCCTTTTAGCCGACAATTTCTGTTTGCAGAAAAGTAGCGAATTTGTTTCATTTCTTTCAAAATACAGTGATAGTTTTAACAAAATCCAGTTCCTAGGGATTGCAGGAGTGCTGCAATATATTGCTATGTAATATTGGGGAAACCTGTAGTTGATGAGTTATGTAAGAAACGAATTCAACTGATGACCAAAAGAAAAAAAAAATATATATATATATCTTTTGTCGAAATATACAGAGAACTTATATAAGGGATATGAAGGTTTTGCAAAGCAAGGGGCGACCACCCAACTTGAACCTAACCTGCCACAATAGAGCGCGCAAATCTGACGCCAGTTTCACTTCACCGCTTGGACCTATTCAATGAAAGGGAATCAGTAGTGGGCGTATCGATACTCACATATCTTTGCTATGCTCCAGTATCGTACCTCTATAAGTATGTGTCTGATCCTTAAACGTTAAACGCTCTGAATATTTCTAGATCTTCACCCGTTTCATTTAACAGCTTGTGACCTATTCAATGAAAGGAATCAATACTGAGCGTATCGATGCTTGCGCATTTTCTCATACTCCAGTATCGTGTCTCTATAGATATGCATCTGAACCGTTAACGCAGTGAACATTTCTAGATCTTTCCTCTAATTAATCAATTGAACAGTCTAGACGGTTGGAAAGAGAATCATTATTTGCTTGCTCCAACGATAAATGGACTGAAAGGAGCAAATTTATATAAATTGGTCTATCTCTTTTAACTTATTCCAAATGCATCTCCCACAATGCTGCAGTTCTACAGCTATTGCCAGAAATGTAGGTTTTACTTAGGGACCTTTGTAGAGGCCTATATTATGTCCATATATAGCAAAACAAAATTCTGTAATTATGCATTAACCGGAAGTCCAATCTACCTGAAAAAGGAATTATTAACCCTTTCCTTACGAACCACAAACACAACCTGTATTTTGACATTCAATGAGTCATGTTATGTGAGAGACAAGACAATGTAAAAACTCTACATTTGATCTTAACCCTTTGTGTTAAGGTTGTACACAGGAGAAGGCTATTCTAATGTAAGATAGCCACTATACAGACTTATAAACCTCAGCTGTTGTGGGCATTCATATCGAAAGTGTTAAAAAGGACTTTGCTTACATTTAGAGCCGTCGTAAACTGGCTACAGGTAATCTGAATTGCTAGAAATATATTTGTAACATGAGGAAAAAAGAAGATCTCTATCTCAGCCAATTTTAGCGTGGCCTGCCAAGACAAACTGGGCAGAGGGAATGTGAACTGAAGAGGACTTTACAGCAGCTGGAAGGATATGGACTCAGCTGAGGACAACGTTACTGCTAAGAACTAAATCCTCTGGTTAGCGTAAGAGCTGAAATTTTTTTCTGCCACTGAAGTATAGACGATTAATGGCTCAATCGATCAATCAATCAATCAATCAATCAATTAATCGATCGATCGATCAATCAATCAATCAATCCGTCAGTGAGTCAGTCGAACGATCTATCAAATGATCAATCAGTTGATCAATCAATCAATCAGTCAATTATTAATCACTCGATCAATCACTCTATTATTTATCGACTGTTCCATCAATCCATAAAAAAATCAATCCGTTAATCTCTCCATCAGTTCATCCATCAATCAGTCAACCAATCAATCAAGCAAGCTATTTACCGATCAAATATTCAATTAATCAGTCAATCAATGATTGAAATAATCAATACACCAATGAACTAATGAACGAATAAAAGAATGCTTGAATGAACGAATGAATGAATGAATAAATGAATGAATGAATGAACGGTCTCCACAGTTGCTCATCCTCCACAGAGAGAATCTATCCCTAACAGAATCGGTATCGCCCACATATTGTAGGCCAGAGGAGCGTTCACTAACCACACTGTCAACCAGTGCGTTCATAGTGACGTGAACAAGGGAACGGAATGTAGTACACGTCATCTGTTTGGTGCTTGCCTAGACTGGGTTGGGAACGGAAGGACGGAGGACAGAGTTTTTGGTAGGGATATTCAATGTGTGTGTGGGGGGGGGGGGCGGAAGGGGGATGAAGCAAAAAAAAAAGGGGGGGTGGGGATAGGGATGACAATGTCCGATATTTAGCCTGTGTTCAAAGCTGGTTGAAATCTTGTCAAGGCTATATGCATGGTTCATATTCGACTAAGCAAAAACCTAGAGTCTCATCCAGAGTGTTTGAACCCCTCTGCTAAAATTAGAGCACTCACTGATGTTTGTTACCGCTCCGTCACGAGATCCGAAAACAGTTGTTACCTGTCGCATGTATTTTTATACATGTTTCTGTGTCAACGACAATAAACAGTTTAAACGGGATTTCCAGCCGTTCGCTAAGGCCGTAGCCACAGTGCATCAGCTGTGGCTGTGTCTAACTCTCGTACTGCAGCCGCGTGTAGTCATGTTGCGAGCTCGCAAGACGCAAAATAGGGCAGGCGGGTATAACAGAAAACGTGAGCTCACACGCCAGATGGTCACGTGGTCTTACCCAGACGCTGTGAAGCCCGCGGCAATGAAAATGAGTTTGGCCTTTAACATTATGCGGCTGCAGTGTGAGAGTTAGACACAGATGCACTGTAGCTCCGGCCTGAGTCGTAACAAATCTGCACTGTAGCTCCGGCCTGAGTCGGAACAAATCTGCACTGTAGCTCCGGCCTGAGTCAGAACAAATCTGCACTGTAGCTCCGGCCTGAGTCGAAACAAATCTGCACTGTAGCTCCGGCCTGAGTCGAAACAAATCTATTAACCCCACTTAAAATGACAACTTTTGATTAAGTAATAAATGTATTGACTGATTAAGTCCACTGCCTTTGGATTTTTCCGCTCTGTCTCTCGTTCTTTCTACCACTGCAGGGCAGAATTGCTCCGTGAGGCCTACGACTCGCTGAACACATTTCAGGCAGAAAGACTGAGCGACAGCTATCAATGTCTCGTTCAATGTTAATGTTATACTAACATTTAATATCTCTGACAAATAATAATAATAATATTTATAATAATAATAGTTATAATAATAAAATCAAAATATTTGCACTTTTGCAGGCTCATAGCTTCTGTTCAGTTAACATTTTGTTATTTTAACTATTACTTATTAATTACACATGGCATCAGTTTGACCCCTCGCGGGACCCGGGGTTTATAACTGGGTCTTTGCTCCCACCTGCAGGCGGTGTAAGCCTGCCATCGGTGGAGTGTCTCCCATGGAGTGTCATCTTCGACATTTCAGGGGAGACATCTCTTCTCTTTCTCTCTCTCTCTCTCTCTCTCTCTCTCTTTCTCTGCCCTTGCTCCTGTCTTCTGTCCCGCTTTCTTTCCTCTCTTCTTGTTGACGTGTAAACGTGTTTGACACAGTATAGCCGAGATCGTGCTGATGTGTCGTTCAACCCCAACACAGTGCAAACCAAAACCACCAGCTTTATACATGTATTCCGAGTCGCAACAAAGGCGGGTCTGTAAAAATGATATTAGACAAAGTTTAACTCATCTCAACCCAAATGATAGTGGAGAAAGAACTATCTCGTCCTGCGAGCAGAATTTTTCTGCCGCTGCCGGGCATTGTTCAAATAACTCTCTCTTCTGTCCGTTTCCCCTCGCATAGCTGCAGACAACGGCCCGCTCCCAGGGCTGTATTCACATCAGGATTTGATGAACCCGTCAGACATTTCGACATTGTCCGATATTTAAAGTAGTTTCTAAATCGGTTTTTCCAAATACAAATGAAAAATCTAGGACAGATTTTTCCTTCCCGCTCCCTCTCGTTTTAAGCCGCTGGTTCAGACTCCGTCGGGTTTTCCAACGCCGTTTTTTTCGTTCGATCTTTGCCAACCATTCAAATCGATATTTTTCAAAATTTAGTTAAATTAAAACCCTGCCGAAATAATCGCTAAAGTACATCATGAAAATCAGCGAAAGTGTTCTCTCTCTCTCTCTCTCTCTTTCTCTCTCTCTCTCTCTTTGTACTCTTTCTGTTTTTTTTTATCTCTTTCTCTCTCTCTCTCTCTGTCTCTCTCTTTCTCTGGCTCTCACTTTCTCTGTCTCTTTCTTTGTCTCTTTCTCTCTGTCTTTTTATTCTCTTTTTTTTTTCCTCGCTCTCTTTCTTTCTCTCTTTCTCTTTCTCTTTTTTCTCTACAATCTCTTTCTCTCTCTCTTTCTCACTCTCTATTTGTTTCTCTTCTCTCTCTTTATCTCTCTTGGTCTCTCTCTACTTTTCTTTCTTTCTCTCTCTCTCTCTCTCTCTCTCTCTCTATCTTTATCTCTCTAGTCTAACTTCTTTCGTTTCTCATTTTTTTCAACGCTAGTTCAGACGCCAGTCATTATTTGGTCTGGGTTTCCATTTAGCTCGAGGCTCTTTGTGATTTCAAATGTTACCTTTTTAAGGTGAAAATTCGGATGTTGTCTGGAATACAGCCAAGTTTCGATCTCGTCTGAGACATAAAGAACAACAACATCATCAACAACAACAACAACAACAACAACAGCAGCAGCAGCAGCAGCGGCAACAACAACAACAACAAACGCTAGATATTATGAAAACAATCATACGCATATTTATTCAGAGAGATGAAAGACAATGGAGGAAAGGCAGGAGTAATTGAATGATGGTTGCGAGTGCATTTAGGATTTTTACTTTCGGGAAAGAAAGAGGGAGGGACGTTGAAAGGGAGGCGGGAGAGGCAGATGAATAAACTTTAAAACTTCATTCAATGAAATGAATAAATCCTTCATTCTCCCAATTAGTCAGGTCAGACTCTGTCTGCTTCTGGCAAACTGTAGTCCAGTACTATCCTGTCACAGAACCCTTAGCTATAGGTAAATAGTCCCACTGCCTTGTTGAGTAAAGGCTAAGGGAGTAAACCCTGAAAGAAATTCCGAAGTGGAGCTCCTAAGATGGTTGGTCGGCTTTCTTCCCTACCTTCCGGCAACTCCTGCTGATGCGCTAATACCAAACTGTATTGGTTCATCATTTCCTTTGGAAGACCATATCAGAAAAGCCGAGAGGGGGAACGACGTTCTTGCAGCCCAAGTTCCCCACATACCCCCGCCCACAAATTTCGTATTGTAGAAAAGCGTCATGTTCCTCTTTTGTTTTGTTTTCAAGAAGGAGGGAGGGTGAGACTGAGACAAAGGAGGCAGGGGACTCCTCAAGCCCTGATGATATTTTCCTTAAATTTTCCGTTACAACTCAATGCGGTTACAATGCAAACAGCTCACTGGTGTCTTTGACTAATCTATTGGGGGCCAATATACGATCCTTACTAAACAACGCCAGTTCTTTGTTAACTGATAATTTGTTAACTATTTGACTGAGAATCGGTTCTTGCTGAAGTGACTGACATTATTATATGACCGCAAAATGTAATGGACGAGTGCAGAGAGAGAGAGAGAGAGAGAAGACAAAGAAGTCACATAAATGTGTCCTAAACATGAAGACATTCCAACAATAACCTCTCCATCATTACGTTTTTCTACAAATATTATTTGGAAGCTTATTATGTTATAATCATTACTATCGTTATAGTTATTTTACAAAAAATTGTCTTAAAATTCAGACGACTAGTCCACCGGTAACTAATCAAATTAATAAGTTCATGGAAAAAAAAAAAAACAGTATAAAGAATCTGATATTGAATTAATAAAGTAATATGATGTCGCTGGCCAATTTTTGGAGCCCACCTGGCTCTTCGTTGGGGCAATAATGAAAAAAAAAAATCATTGTTACAATTATCATCATCATTATTCAATTAGGAGCTGCCTTGTGCCAAACATTCTCTTTCCACCATACTTGCCAATCTGAACAGTTATTCAGCGCGTTCATAGCTAGACTTTATTACCGAATAACAGGATACAAGCGAAGTCCCTCCTCCCCCCCCCCCACACACACACACATAAACACCCAACCAACAACGCTACCATCCTCCTTATCCGCTTTGATTCAACCCCGTGTTGATGTTGTGACTTTAAGCTGCTGTTGTTTTCCAAAAGGTTAAGTTTTTGCTTCCGAATTGTTACAAAATAACACTGCTCCAAAAGGTTACATTCTTGCTTCTGAAATGTTACAAAATAACATTGCTCTCCATCCCGAACTCTTGCAGCTCGGATGCGGAGCTTTCAACACAGAAATAGCTTTTAATTCTGCGGCTTTGACAACAAGACTGACTCTGCGGCTTGTTTGCGTTTGTGCCGCATCCCCGCACTGGGAGGAAGGAAAAAACACAGGCTTGAGACAACAGCCAAAACGGGAGACAACTCTCTGCGGTATTTACCTCTGCCAACAATACATCTTTAAAATTAATGCCCCTGTCTCCCATTAGTGCCTGGGATTTCTCTCGCAGCTGTCGATTTTTTTAGAGTTCTTGATTTTTTTTAGTTCTTTTTCTAATTTTTTTGGCACTTCCTGGCTATGCTGAGGAAAAAGCTAACAAAATTGATCCGATCCAAGATAAATCTTTTTGTTTCTCCATTTCGGGAAAGATCAATGACTTTTTGTCTTGAGAAGATGGAGAAGTTTTCTCTATTTGTGCTTGTTGGTCCGAATGGCATTTGCAAAATGAGGCCATTCTGCGTCCTTTTTTTTTTTTCTTCTTCTTCTTTTTATCAGGGTGGACAAGGGGAGATAAATATGTTGACAGGAAGATGAATATAAAAACAAAAATAAGCAAATGGTGAAACAAACATTTGAATACAGACCAGATAGCTCTACATAATCAGGTATCCAGTGAGACTGAGATAAACAGAAAGATGGACAGACAGTCAGACAAATAGAAGGAGGAGATAGGTGCATAGACAAGCTGAAATAATCAGACAGATCGACAGACAGTTAGATATACAGACAGAAACACATGGACTGGCAGCAGGTGGAAGGGCAGAATGTGTCTTATAAAGACAAGTAGGGTGATCATAATTACACAGACAGACTTTCAGACAGGTGCATAGACAAGCTGAGTCAGACTGACAGACAGACAGAGAGTGAGATATACAGACAGAAACGGATAGACTGAGAGACAAGCGAATAGACAGAAATGTCTCTTATAAGTTATACAGGCAAGAAGAGGGACCATAATTACGCAGACAGACCTTCAGACAGACAAATGAAGAGCTCTGTGCGATGAGTTCTATATCACAAAGATACACAAAAGCTCTTATGCACCTGATTCCCTCGAACATGCCATGAGAATCATAAGTAATTGTGAAAATCTATTTGTTACGTTAAGGCATTAGATCGCATACCATCATGTCATAGAATAAAAAAAAAAAAGTCTAAAATAATGCCTAGTTATACGACACCGTGTCACCCTTCACCCGTCAAATGCTAAGCTCATGGCATCGTCTCTTCTATTTGAAAAGCAATGGAGGTCGCTCATGGCAGACATTTATTTTCTTCGGGCTTTTCAGTCTCATATTCTTTGAGATTATCTCGGCCTTTATTGGTATCATGTCAGGCCGTGGTAAAGTTGGAAGCTCTCTGTGCATCCTCATGTTTTGTACTCAGGCACCCCCATGTCCCATGGACACCTGTCAAAAAGGAGCCAAAAGGGTAAAAGTGGGCGCAATTCCTTTATTGTTTTAACTTTAATGCTTTTGTATAGTCCGCCTTCCCCTAGATGAGAGCATGGAAACATTAATATAAGTTAAATTAAGTTAAATATAAAAGTTAAAGTAAATCCATAATTATTACCTTGACATCTCGGGGTTTGCGTCGATATGCAGATATTCCCTCTATAAGTATCAGTTCTATAAGTATCAGTTGATAAAGCTGGTATCAAAATAAGTTCACTGAGATGTGTAGTTTTAAAACTTGAGGTTTTGAGCTAGAATACGATATAAAACGAGCTCCCCTCCTCTTACAGTTATGAATGATCAGTCAAACTTCTTACCGAGCCTGTCTTCACTAGAAATCTGCAACAAAACCCGTAACGAAACTCCTGAATGTATCCATCTGCAATTTGGCACACAATAACGCTGCATGAAGATCTGTGTTTCTACTTACATAAAGTCGAGAAAAGCATACTGTGTTTGACGTTATTCTTTTTTAAAAAAAAAAAAAGGCGAAAATACTTGATTAGTAAACTCGCTAGTTAGAGTCGGATTATTCTTTATTTCAAAAATCATCTACGGAGGCCGTGGGTTCTCTTCAAGTTTGTAAACAGCAAATAGGTCCATTGTTGGACCACATACA
The DNA here is from genome assembly GCA_038406235.1 of Peronia verruculata. NCBI lineage: Eukaryota > Metazoa > Mollusca > Gastropoda > Systellommatophora > Onchidiidae > Peronia > Peronia verruculata. Next base: position 10,584 of record JBCAUA010023928.1, read on the forward strand.
GATTTACCTCTTGATCCTTCAAACGTTCATTAACGTTCTGAGAAAATTTAATTAGATCTAGAATCTAGTTCTGACGTGGCTGGAAACATTCCACGGAAATGAACAAACCTTTGCTCAACTCACAGGGAAAAAGACAAGAATTAACACCAGGTCATTGAACCACTGGAAGGATAATTAGCCTTATTAACCCACTGTGTATTGCCAGCTGTGAGCTGCACGTACAAAAATAACTTAACTCTAAAATTGCCAACTGCCGGAGCTGCAGAGTTTCTCCTCAAATTACTTATCAGTTGTTTTCTTTCGATGCTATTGGGACACATAGTATGATGCTGCAGCCACCAACCTCCTGAATTATCTTTGTTCTCTGCTGCTTTTTGTATTTCAACCACTACTGTTATTAGTACTATTTATTTTGTAATAATACTACTATTGCCACCTCTTTTTAACTTCTATTAGTATTAATTCTATACAATCACTATACGTGTGCTAGTACTTCTACTACTGTTAGTGCTGCTACAACGTCTGCCATTCGTGTTACTACGACCACCACCAACTACTACGACTGCCACTGCTATTACTACTGTTATTATCATTACTACTGTTACTACTGCTTCTGTTATCACTACTTCTGCTACCACCACCTTCACCACCACCACTGCCACTACTACAACTACTACAACTACTACTTCTTCTACTACGACAACTACTACTATACTACCACTATTACTACTACCTACTTCTATACTTCTACTACTTCTACTACTATTACTACTACTACTTCTACTGCTACTACTATTACTACTACTACTTCTACTTCTACTACTACCATTATTATTCATACTACTACTACTATACTACCACTATTACTACTACTACTACATGTACCACTATACTACTATAGAGAAAAGAAAGAGAGAGAGAGAGAGAGAAAGAAAACGAGTTTGTTTTTTTTTTTCTGTTGGAAGTTTCTTTCTTGCATCATCGACATGATTCATTTTCATCTTCACCTTCGCCTGTTACATTCAACCTCTCCACACCATTGTTTTCTGTTTCCCCCCCCTTCTTTTCCCTTTTCTCTTCTTCGCCTCTCCCCCCCCCCCTCCCCCGCTCCCTCCTCCTCCCAACACCCGTTTGTCCAATCCCATCCGTCAAGTTCATTGTCAACCACTTCGCTCCTCCATCAAAGCAGAACACCGTCGTTGTCTGTCCATCCCTTTAACCCTCATGGCGCCAGTAAAAATAGCCGTGGTGTCAGAGTTTCTATAAAAACGCAAACTTCCACGTATATGATATTTTAAATCTTCATTGATAAGTAAGTCCTCTAGACTACTGGAAGTGTAATGTAAGTCTTTCTTTCTTTCTTTCCTTTTTTTTTTTTTTCTTTTTTGTCTTTGCAACACACACAATAGAGAAAATAAAAGAATAATCGATAACTAAATTAATTCATGAATAATGAACAAGCAAATAAGCATCAAGTAAATAATTTTTTTAAAAATACGTTTTAGTAGTGAGAAAGGGTTAGTTAAAGCACCGATACATACTGCACTATAACTATCCCGTGAAAATGACCAGTGTTTGTGCGACACAAGAGATAGCATTCAGAGCTCTAAACAATGTTTGCTGTTTAAGAAAGCCAGTTTATGTTCTAAGCAGATGTATGGTGAGTACATATCGCTCTACTGAGGGCTAATTAGAAGTTGATTCTAATGCAAAAACGTCATCGGAGCCTTGGCCCTTCTGGTGACAATGAATGTTATAACGTTAGTTGCTGTTTTAAGGTGTGATATCTCATATCTTCACTGTGTTGTGATAATAATAATTATAATGTTATGCTGTTTTGAAATGAATAATAATATGAAAGACGGATGATGAGAAAATACATATTACGATGGTACCAGGTCAAGGTTGTTGTTGTTGTTGTTGTTGTTGCTTCCTGTTGTTGTTGTTGTTGTTGTTGTTGTTGTTGTTGTTGTTGTTGTTGTTGTTGTTGTTGTTCTTGTTGTTGTTCTTG
>JBCAUA010023939.1:0-12593 GCA_038406235.1 Peronia verruculata
GCTGTTTCCGGTGATGTCTTTGATCTTTTACGCAGAAGTATGGGTCTAAACTTAGCGCTCTCCCTCCCTCCCCCCCCCCCTTCCTCCCTCTTACACTCAACACTCCAGATGAGACAGGGCTAGTAGTAATCACAGTCACCCAACGTGCCACGCGATAGAGGTGCATAAAGGGAATTGGGACTGCTGAGTAGGTCAGGTAATGGATAGAAACCTGAAGAGCAAATCTGGGTAAATGAACTGGGTAAAGTGGAAAACTTAAATATTTAAGTTGACCTATAGAACTGGTTATCCAAATTAAGATCCAGGTTTCCGCCCAGCACTAATTTTGAGCCGTCTCTGATCGGGTATCAGATAGGTCACTCCATGGTAATTGTGACCGGCATTCAGCTCTTTATCTTCTCTTCACTGTCGGCCCGATTCGTTCGAATTTGATAAGCCGCACAATGGGGGATTGTTTCGCAGATTATCTGCCCCTTCCCCAAAGGAGAGTGACTTAATTAAAGGGAGATCATATGATCAGCTTATTACTTCTTCTCTGTGTCAGACAAATGTGGTGTTTAGCAAGCAGTGTGAAGAGTAAATAAAAAAAATCTATTACATATTGTCCTTCCAACGACTGCCCGCAAAAAAAAAAAAAAAACATAAAAAAAATAATAATAATAATAATAAAGAAGGAAATAATAAGAAAGACTGACCGCAAAAAGAGCCAAAAATTATAACAATAAGAAGAAAACATTCTCTTTACATCATAATTTTCTTGATTTTTTCATACTGTATTTTTAAAGTAAAAGAGTCAAAAGTGATTTTTTTTTCCCTCTTAACAAGTTATGTCCCTCTTTTGTCTGGTAAAGTGAAGTAATGGGACTGAGCACAACGATCTCCCATTGGTCGGGAGGAATGCCAAAGCTCTAAAAGTGCTGTAGACTGTCCTGATCAAGTGTTGGGGATTTATTTGATTGGTGGTTTTGCAACATGGGCGTCCCATGTTTAGTCTGAGACTGGACTTCAGGTAGCTGAAAACTAAAGACTTACGTGGCTCCAAGTTGGAATAGATTGTGAATGGTATGGTAACAACTTATGAAGTGATCACCTGCATTACTCCAGAGACAGATTGAGAAATTACTCTTCCCGCTGAACATGGTAGGGAAAGAAAAAAAATAATAATAAATAAAATTCTTTTCGGGAGGCTTTTCATTAAGAATGTGAGAATTAATTTTGTTTATTGTATAGTGACCCTCTTTCCCATATTGCAAAATTTGTACCCCTTTACATGAAGAGTGATTTGTGAGATTCAAGATAATATAGAGACAGCCCAAAATCATCGAATGCAGTTCTCGGAATGTAGACTCTATTTTTTTTTTCTATTTTCTTCTTCTTCTTCTTCTTCTTCTTCTTCTTATTATTATTATTATTATTGAAACGTGCAGACTGATTTAGTAAAACGAAATCATGAGATACTTCTCGATCATAGAAGATTATTCCAAAATAGTAGAAAAAGATGGATGGATGGATGGATGGATGGATGGATTTATGGATGGATGGATGGATAGATGGATGGTTAGATGGATGGATTTTGTGAGTGGATCGTTTTAAGGAACGAGGAAGGAAGGGAGACTTCCTGGGAAGAAATAGTGTAAGTATGGAGCTGGAGAAGAAACTATGGAAGGAGGGAAGAGCCGGGGCGGAGGAGGAATTAACAGATTTATTGTCAGAGGGAAGGATAATAGCGGGAGGGTAGAGAGACAAGTAACTTCTGGAAATGAAGCTGTGGTAGCGTCTTTGGCTTCGATTTTCTGATCAATTGAGCCGTCTTCTCCAATTCGTTGGTGTGCAGAACTGTTTGTTAAAGGGGCAGAGGAAGGAAGGGAAGAGATTTTGCAGTGAGAAACGAAAAGTTATTTTGGATGAAAATGTCATTCTGAAGAGATTCAGTGAGAAAGATCTCGTGTCAAAGGATGTTTCAGTGTTCAGTGCATCTTTTTCTTTCCAGATACGAATTGGAAATTACATGACAACAATAACAATAGAATATAGAACATATTTGTACCTTAGAACAATAACTTTGACAAGAAGTCTATATCGTTAAAGCCAGTATATTTATTAATCAACAGTACATTTAGGTATGTTTTTATGCAGTACTTCTGTGGTGAACTCGTCCCGAGGCACAAGATATTGCTTTCAGAATAGTCAGTGGTATTGATTACACTATGATGTAGGACGAGTATTAGAGAAGCGGTTCTGTTGCAAATGCCTCCTAATTTTGTATGTAGACATTTTTAACCTGGGATAGCGCCACCATTAACAATTGGAACCGCAGCAGCAGCTCCATTGTTGTTGGTCAGAGCCAGACCCAGGAGGAGAGGTAGGGCACCACCCAGTCCACCGCCACCTTTGCCGCTGCTGTGAGAACAATCGTGATGGTGGTAGTGGTCGTGTTTGTGTTCGTGGTCATGGCTGTGGCTGTGATGGCCCGACTTCTTGTGGCTGTGAGAGTGGTGGACGTACTTGACCGCCGTAATCTGGTCAACCAAGAGAGCGGCCAGAATGCCTATGACAAGAAGTACACTCAGTGCTGAGGGCTTCATGCTGAGTTGTCGTTCTAATGTATGAGCAACAGCAGCGACGTCTGTGCTTGTGTGACCCTTGCTGTGGCTGTCAGTGGAAGTGGTGATGATCTCAGAGTTACCGCCGCGAATTTATAGTGAGAGGACTTCATATTGCCCAGAGCAGTGCATTGTCTGAAGTCATGTGTGCTAGTGGATCGGACGTGAGGGGAAAATTGCCAAGAAGACTATTGATGGTCACGCCACAAACCAGAAGAGAAAAACGATGACATTTTATGACCATCGCTATGAATCACTCCATGACCTTTCTATAGGTGCCCTGCTTCCCATATTTCCCCTCACCTATACAAAGAGACAATATTTTTTTGTATAAAATATTTCTTTTCACATGCTATTTCCTGAAGTATTTGGTGCAACGCTGATGAAAGCAACAAAAACTTTGCTTTCCTTCCCTGTCTTCGTGACCTACCCTATGAGGTTTGGTAGCAATTCGCTACAGTAAAACAAATCACAAAGCACTATGTCGTTGTCGTGCATTGTCCAACAACTCCAACACTACCTAACACTAGTATCTTGCCTCAAAACAGCAGGTGACTCCACACCTACTGGTGACTCACAAAGAAAAGAAAAGAAAAATCAACCACTGCATGTGTCACGGTCACGGCACTAAAACAACGGGTGAAGCATTGGAGCCGGCCCATGCAATCTCACTGTTCAGAGTGATTTTACTTGTTTGTCCCTCGTTTGATCGTTGTCATATCGTGGAATCAAAATAATAATGTTACAGTGACGCTTACCAAGGAGATAATGTGATTTGTCCGATTTGACAACACATTGGTCCAAATGTCCGTGTGACAAGCATGACCCCACACAATTCGCTGTCCAGACAAGGTCGGGCCGACTCACTATAAATATGTAACCTCACTCTGACATCTCCACGCTTTCATCTCCAGAATACAACAGCGTCTACACAGTAAAGACGCTTCTCGGATTTAGCATGAAGCCCTCAGCGTGGTATGCACTTCTCTTGATGACCATCCTGGTCGCAATGTTGGCTGACCAAGTCACTGCGGTCAAGTACGTCCACCACTCTCACAGCCACAAGAAGTCGGGCCATCACAGCCACAGCCATGACCACGACCACAAACACGACCACTACCACCATCACGACTGTTCTCACAGCAGCGGCAAAGGTGACGGTGGACTGGGTGTTGCCCTACCTCTCCTCCTGGGTCTGGCTCTGACCAACAACAATGGAGCTGCCGCTAACCAAGGTGCTGTAGCTGGCGGTGGCGCCATCCCTGGTTAAGTTTTTCACACCTACAGACAGACAGACAGACAACAGAGGAATTCGGACTGCCAGGACTTTTCTCTCTTTTCAAGCTTTGATAATTCGTACCGGTCATTTTGCAGCAGGGTACCTTTTACGATCATAAATGCACATGTGACCACAGCAAGTGTACTCAACTGTTGCTTGTACTTCACTGGTGATGAGGATGTTTTTTTGTTTTTTTAACTAATACTTTGCACAACAGCCAAAACAGTCATAAAGAATAAAGAAATGAAAATAATAATAATAATAATAATTATCATTATTATTATTATTGTAAAAATCAAACACCGAAAATATTCCTTGTTGTGTTACCTGTATGGCATTTCTATTTGATTACATGTTCGTATCTTCATGAATACTTTTTCTCATCATTATTGTGCTTTGTTGTTTCTGTTTCCATTTGGATTTTCACCAATAAAAATTACTTTGGCACATACGCATATGAAATCCACTTGCCAAAGACAGCTTCAAGTGAAATCTCTGGCCAATAATGTCTGCGCTGTGCGTTTCCCCCTTCGGTCGCACTATTTGTATTTGTTCGACTCTCCTCAGTTTCATTTGCAAACTGCTGACTCAGACAAAATCTGGGAAACTACCGAATTTCGATGTCGTCTCAAAAAAAAAAAAAAAAACAGATTAGTCCACTAGATTCATATTAAAAGGTTAAAGATCCACATTTGTACATACAAGACTCTCACAGATAGGCAGGTCAAAAATCATTATTTTTATTATTGCCCGATTTCACAGAAGTGGTCGCCTGATTACCTAGACTGGATGGCTTCCAATATCTGACTCCAACAAGACTTAGAACAGGGCAGCGAGCTGCTTTAAATAACAACATCAACAACAACAACAACAATAAAAACAACGACAATAACATTAAATCTCGTTCAGTGATGATGACTTCATCCAACGGGAAGAACAAGAAAAGCGTCAGCAACAGCAACAATCTACAGCATCAGCTACAACCACAACAACTACTACTACTACCACTATTGCTGGCTATTGCTATTACTACACTGTTCTATAACTACTTCAACTCCTCATATTGTTACAACTACCGTTCCTACGGCTATTACTTCAACAACAATTACAGCAACTGCAACTAGTACTGCTACTGGACTGCCACCTCTAACACTACCAGTACATCTACCACTACTACTACCACTATAATAACTGCTACTATTACCACAACAACACCACAACAGCCAGCGAACACTCACAAATATGCACATACCAATACAATACATAGAAATAGCCACAGTGGTTCTCTATCTTCTCTCCTTCCCCCCCCCCCCGTTCTCTCTCCTCCTAGTTAGTGAAAGTGCGGCCCTCCTGTAGCTGGCCCGGACTACTCACTGATGAGACACAGTAAACTGGTGCCAATCCCCTGTCATAATCCACCACTTTTCAGCCGCTACTCGGAAAAATTGGACGCAGACACTATCAGTCTTCAGTTCTTCTCTGTGTTTTTTTTTTTTTCGTGCTTCCTGTCTCGGTGTTTTCGCCTCTCTCTCTCTCTCTCTCTCTCTCTCTCTCTCCGTCTTCTGCTTTATTTCTATCACATCTCTACACTCTAACAGATCTTTATTCTCTTGTGTTTCTTTTACAGTTGCATTATCCCATTAGAGGTCGGGCTTCCAGCCTCCTCTCAGTCTTACCAGTTCTCTTTTTCTCTCCTCTCTCTAATTAATTTCCTCCTTTCCATTTCCTCAATTCCCTTGTTGTTGTTGTTTTATTTTCATTAGATGGTTTAATATCTTCACCGTCTTCGGGCTCTCCTTACTCGTTCTTTTGCTCTGTCCAAAATTTTACTCTTTTCCCTCCGATCCCCCCTTCTCTCTCTCTCTCTCTTTCTCTCTCTCTCCTGTCCCCTTTGCCCCCCCCCCTCCCCGCCTCCCCCTCTCTCGTTCAAACTTTCCCTCTTTCTGTTTCTCAATCTATTCATCTCTCTCATTCATCTACTCATCATTTTATTTTTCTCTTCTCCCGCTGCAACGTGCCCGTCTCCTTCAACTCTTCTCTTGACGACGTCCGCTGCCTCGAGAGCATAGACTAATCTCATCACCGTCTGAGTGGAGCAAAAGAACACAAGATAAATCCCCCCATCCTCACAAGTTAGATAGGGATGTCACGACTGGCTCTCCAGTTCCGGGTCTGGAATACTACACGACAATAATACTAAGTTACTGTGGTAAAATACCATTTTCATCAGATATTTCACACAATTGAAAGACAAGCCTATTCCATTACTTCGTTCTCTGAAAATTGCGTTTTGCTCATTACAACATTGCAAAACAAATAAATACACTAAAAAGATAAAAGATAAAAATAAAAATATCGCAGCAAACTGAAATGCCATTTTGTTCAAAACAGCGTCTTCGGGGAAAGGACGTTTTGCGTCAAAGTGTGGCCAGATATCGTCAGAGTGTGGCCAGATAGAGCCAATACACATCAATACACAGAGACAGAGTGAATACGTACGGAAGTCCACATAATCGAATTCCATCCTCTGTTACTGGCGTCTGACAAGTAGCAATAGCCCAAAGGCAGATTTCAACGCCAAGTTTTACAATAAGGCTGAGCTACTTGTGAACGTCGCAGCCATATTATAATAAACTATTCAGTTCTTACTATCATGGCAGGCGATCTTTACAAAAGACGATGCATAGTATAAAGGACAAAATGAAACGATTTTTTTTCTTCTTCTTTTTTTTTTTTTAAAGCAATATATTTCAAGTTTTTTAACATATAAATCACTTCTATGTATAGTTTTCATTGGGTGAAAAACAACTTGCATTGAACAGCTGCCAAAGGAAACAGACAAATCCAATATGCCGAACTTAGCAAATAATGAAATCTTGATCTCGGCCAAACTACTGCAGTGTGGCATGGAAGGGCCCCTGTGTGCCTCTTGTAAAGATGGTCTTGAACTACAGTTGTGACAGCGTATCAATGTCGCTGGTCAGACGGGTCAGCTGTTCACCGCTTCGCATTCGCTAGTGGATGGTACATGTACCAGCAAACAAGGCCTGGCGGGCTGGTATATTGATGCAGGTAAAATAATTCGGTCGAAAAGACGAAAAGTTACCGTTCTTCAACTTCAGATCACACAGACGATGAGACGATTCGTCTTAATTTCAGCTGATTTACTGACATCTTAGCGTCTGCCAGTTTACTTACTGTGCCTAACTATAACTTCTCCTAAGCTACTACTTTTGCTTGTATGAAACTACATACTTACGTCTGCTTTGAGTTTCACCATTAAATAGCTGTATCAACGGTGTTCTTTGGTTTAAATATTGACTATCAAATAAAATCAAGTTACTGGAATCATCATTACCGACCACGCTTTTCAACTGGACGCACAGGACTGACGATTTTGGAGTGATTACACCAGGTTTATATTGCACAAGTCGTCAATTCAGTAGGATACTAAATTTATTAATACTGGCTGCAGAAACTCTGCTCTATGACGGTAAAAAGTTCTCCTTTTTTTTTTTTAACAGAACACTGTAACTTTCTTTTTCAAATAACCTTTCAAATAACGAATATATTTATTCGCTAAAAAAGAAAAGATCAGAAATAGCTAGATATAATTACAACACACATACACAGAGAAGTAGGCTGTATTTATTCCCACAGAGACATGTAAATCTTTAACTAACGGCCACGATCAACTAATCCTGCTAGTGAAGACAATCTGTGGTCTGACGGGTTGCGTAACGTTTCAATCCGCCAGTCAGCTTTTTTCCCGGCGACCTGGTTCTTAAGGCAGGGAGTACTGTATAAAAGTAAAAAAAGCTGCCACTTCCTCCCACTTATGAACTTCCCCTCCTTCACTCACCACCCCTCCCTTCCTGGATCTCAGAAGTCCCCTGACTATTCCCCACTTTATTTGAGATAGAACTACAGGCACGAGCTATCTCTCACCCGTATGCTTCGTTCTTTGTCCACTACACCAACTGTATGAGCAGCAATCCAACAGTCGCTTTGTCTTCTACAGTGGACAGGGGTGAAGGCTGATTGTCGGGTTTGCAAACAGTGGCTATCAATCTGTAATCATTGTGCTTATCTGGCTTGTTTTATTTTCCTAAACCTTTCATCCTAAGAAAGTAGCATTATCTCGGCTTTATATCGCTGCCTGAGAGATTTTATGGGTAAACCTTTGGAATTTAGAAAGTTTGCCGAGACAACGGCATTCCGTATACTCTTCATTACCAAGGGTTCTTTAACGTGAGTAACGTTCACAGGCGACCCCCGAAATATATTCGACCTTATCCGAGAAGGCTAGACGTCGGGCTTCCCTATTCAGAGGAGGCCAGGGAAAAAAGGTTTCCATCTATGTATCCCTCCATCATCCCGCCCCCAATGGGCATGTGCGTGAGTCGAACCCAAAATCTCGTGCCGTGAATTGTTTTCATCATAGAGCAGACGTCAAACCACATAGCCACGGCGATCCGCCCTGGTCTGGGCTTGATACGACTTGCTGATCAATAAACTCGCCTCACTGTATGTTTCTTTTTGTAAGACAGGCAAAGGTAATATGGGATCAGACAAGGTGAAGGGTGTGAAGATGGCAAACAGCACGACAGTTAATGGCAGTGTGGAAGAGGTTACGGTCTATCCACCCTTTCAACCTCCTGGTGGGGGTTATCTTGGCGGTTCTTTGTCTTAAAAACTCCTGTTTTCACTTTTGAAAAAGAAAAAAAATAAATACTACTAAGAATAATAAATCCTGTCTTTAAAAATCCCTCTTCACTTTTGGAGAAGAAAAAAAAAAAAAACGCCAGCAAACTACCTATCCAGCTACTCCCTAATCTATTTTTTAATTATTCTTATTTATTTATTGACGATGTGTGTCTATTTTTTTTTTTTTTTTTAATTTGTTCTCTACTCTACTCCAATATGGCCCCTATTACTATTTCTATTGTTTGGACTTCTTTTGGCCCACGTTTTTATTCCTGTTGCTGTTCCTATCCTATTTTCCGTGGACCATGACATGTTAAACCTCATTTTTTTTTTTTTTCCAATTTCACCTCAACCGGTCGCCTGTGGCTTTTTTTTTTTTTTCAAGACAAACAAGTCAAGGATATAGCAATCTTTCAAAGACTGCTTTTCGAGAGAACAATTGATAAAAATGGATTGAAGGTTTCTCAGCAATGCGTGTGTGGTGAGTTTTTCATCAAGCCATAAAAGTAGAATTATATAAATTTTATCATTCTGTCGAGAAAACGTATGGTAATCGTTGTTGTAGCAGGTACAATGACGGCCTCACCCAGACGGCGAGTAGGGCCTACATTTACCAACTGTCGTAACTCACAGAGAGAAGGCTACAGACAGACAGGCAGACGGTTGGATCTTCCCCCTCATGTCTCATCCTGCCCCTCCTATCTGGCACTGGGCCTCCCGACATCCGGTTCCCAGACTGTAAGATAAAGATGTTGATAACTCGATAAGTGCCGTATTTATAGAGACGACCTCGTGACCTCTGACCTCCAATCTAGAAAGAAGACTGGTAGGGTGGAAATGGTAGTCTCAGCTTTTGAGGAATGCCATACTAAAAGATTCAGAAGATTACTTCTTTTCAGAAGTAATAGGTGGGGTGAGGTGGATATTTGGTGCAAAATAATTGAACGCGAATTGTAATGCGTTGAACATTCTCCACTCCAACCAAGGAACTGCTTCTCTGAGGGTGTGATCATACATGCACAACTCTCATATAGCTTCAATTCCTCCTCACAAAAATGAAGTTTACAACTATACCGTACCAATACTTGTTTGTTTTTGTTTTTGTTTTTCTTTATCTTCACTCCTTCTTCCTCTGTATATATGTGTGTATGCATCTTTGTTCTCCCGGTCTCTCCATCTGTTTCTCCTTTTTTTTTTTTTTTCATTCCCTGAAAGTTTTATTCTCGCTCTATAATTTTCTGTCTTCCTTTCTCTCTCCATCTTCATCTCCCTCTGTCTATGTTTCTATCCATATCTTTCTCTTCTCCCCCTCCCCCCTCTCTCTCTCTCTCTCTTGCTCGCTGTCTCTTAACATTTTGCTGAAGACTTGCCTCACCTTACCAAAATTTCTATTGTTTTCGAAGCGGACTGCCTTACACACCACGCGATGAGTTGAACAAAATCGACACTACTGCCCAGGAGAGCGCCGAAACCATATGCAACACTCAGTTCGGCAATTCTGTCGCCCGTTTACTCTAGCAAAGCCCTCGCCGGAGAGATTCTTCATGATTATAGGCCTACTGGCCTACTAGAATCTCCTCTCGAACAACCGCTGGCTCAGGTCACATCATCGTGGTTTTCTATGACATCACTTCAACCGACCAAAGAATGGAGCTAGGATGAATCCCAATGTCGCCGAATCTCAGAAGGAACTGTTGCCGACTCTGTCACAACACCGGCTCGAATGCTTTATCTCAGCTGCATCTGACTGGCTCAAAGCAGTTCTTTCAACAGCCATCGGTAACCACCTTGATGAGAGACAGTCCGGATGGCTGTCGCTCTACGGATTGGCCTTCGGATCTGTCAGCGACACCGTTGTAGCTGTGGGGCCAAGGTAGGCGAATTCAGTCTACATCCCTTGTCTTACCGCTATAACGCCGGTAGACCACCCTTCATGTCGCCGTAAACAATGTCATCAAGCGAGCCCCTGATTCTGCCGGCCTGTTTTCCATCTTGGAACCAGTCAGGTCAGCCTGGACCGACGAGACGGACGTCGTCCGGACGGAGCTACCGTTTTCCCCTTCGAAAACGGCAAGCCCCTCGCTTGGGATGCCACCTGCGTGGACTCATTAAAATTTGTTCGACTGCGGCTAGCCCGGGGTCAGCGGCCCAAAAAGTGGAGGAGGTGAAAAGTCTGAAATACACAGCTTGTTCGACCGCTTTCATGTCCTCCTGGTCACCGTTGAGACGCCAGGCATGGACGAGTCTGTTGCGAAAAGTTGGAAACAGAATTTCGGCGGCTACTGACGAACCAAGAGAGACCAAGTGGCTATTCATCCGCACCTTCCAAAGAATCTCCTCGGCGATTGTGCAAGGTAATTCCATTTCTATTACCACATCAGGGAGGCAGTCGTCGCTGTCGCTCGAAATCGATCATCTCCTGTGAAGTTACGTCTGCTTTCATGGGATAGTTTGGCTGATCTCTTGTCTTGCAGTGAACTATGTTGTCTTTGGACAAGGCTAACTTTCTCAGAGCTAAATTCGTGAGCTGGGCTTCTTCCCCATTTAACTTATATTTGAATGTATTAATGAAATGGAACTTTAAATGATAATGGGTCTTTAAAAGCCTATTTGATACTGCCCGCTAGATTGATAAGAATTTGATCACATTTTGATTAATATTCAGTCCTCTCACTACTTTCCCTTGAAATTGTCCAGGATTTAGGAATTGATCGCGGTCATTTACACATATAGATGCTCTCTTTAGGCTCTTTATAAGCATACATTCACAAACACAAATAGAAATTAATCGTTTGACGAAGAACGATCAAAATAGAAACTCTAAACATGCTAATGTACTGTGCAAAAATTCTGTATAAAGGTTCGATCCTGCTGGTTAAATATTCGGATTAGCAGGATAGTATCTTTGAATTGAGAAGGAACTCTGTAAAGCCCTTTGCTGTCTGTCTAGTGGGAAGGCTGACAGGAAAAATGACATTCTCCCAGAGGTCTTGAAGAGCTGCAAGCCGGCACTACTGCAGCATCTGCATCAGCTCCTGTGCCTATGCTGGGAGAGAGGCGACGTCCCCCAAGATATGCCGGACGCGAACATGGTCACTCTCTACACGAACAAGGAGACCGCAGTGACTGTCACAACTACCGTGGTGCCTCCCTCGTTGTGGGGAAGGTCTTTGCCCGTGTCGTCCTTGCCCGCCTACAGATTCTTGCTTCCCTTATGCTCAGAGTCACAGTGTGGCTCTAGGGCCGGCCGATCTATAGTGGACATGATCTCCTCTCCACGCCAGCCCAGGAGAAGTTTCCAAAGCAGCAGAAGCTACTGTACATATCGCCTTCATCGACCTGACGAAAGCCTTCGACCTGGTCAGCAGAAGCGGACTCTTCAGCATCTTGCAGATGATTGGATGCTTCCCAAAACTACTCCAGATGGAGACTTCCTTTAATGACGACATGCACAGAACAGTCTGTTTCAACGGTGGCACATCCGAGACCTTCCCTGTGAGCAGCGGCATGAAGCAAGGCTGTGTCCTGGCGCCGACGCTATGTGGGATCTTCTTCTAGATGCTCCTTCAGTATGCCGACTGCGAAGAAAGCATATTCATCCGCACCAGAGTGGATTGGAAGCTCTTTAACATTGCTCAACTGCGTGCCAGGACGACGGTTAGGAAGGTCCTCGTCTGAGAGATGCTGTCGCAGACGACACAGCGCTGACATCTCACACCGAGGCTGGTCTACAGGAGCTGGTCGGGTCGCCTGTCCCATGCCTGTAAGGAATTCGTGTTGACCATCAGCCTAAAAAAAAAAAAACTGATATCCAAGCCCAAGGCACAGACACAGCGCCGGACATCACCATCGACAAACATATCCCGAGGTTGCGATGCCGCCGTAACCTAAAGTCTTTCGACCAATAGTCATGGTCGTTTAGATTCTACGATAATGCAGTTAATCAAAAACTCTTCAGAAATAGCCTTGGACGCCACAAGAGGCAAGTGTATGGGGGGCGGGTG
>JBCAUA010023950.1:5808-26809 GCA_038406235.1 Peronia verruculata
CCCCCCCCCCCCCCCCCCCCCCCCCCCACCTATCCATACCTTCTCTACATATCCCTGGTGAGAGCTACGATTTCTAGTTGAGCTCATCTCAAAAGGTAAACTGCAAAATGGGGCAATGGACCTGAGTTTTTATTTAATTGTAATGCTTGTGCTCTTACTCCAGAAACTCAGAATGGGTGTATTTTTATAGGCAGTAAAGCCCAAGATAGTTCACTCTCAAACACCTTGGAAAAATAATTAGCATTTTTTCTAATACTTAAGAAAAATATATTGGTCGATCATTAAGACCTTACAAAGTCCAAGCTCTCGATTTTCAAAATGCTCCTTCTCTGCATAGATTTGAATTATTGTTATGCCATTCATGTATGTCATTTGAATGTTGGATCATTTTTTTTATTCATTTTGCTGTGGCAAACTTAAAACTATAGCATTGCTTAGATGTCCAAATTAACATACAAGATTTGACAAGCTTGTAACGATAAACGATTGATCACACCTATTCATTGCACTAACTTTAGCTCTGTAGCTTCAAAATTGCTAATCTATCGCATAAATAACAAAGATATCCAATAAAAAATTCTTGTAGAAAAAAACAAAAAAAACAACAACCAAAAATGCATTATCTGATCTCTGTCCATCTTCCAATGGACTACCTTGAAATGTCCCATTTTTTTCACCAGGAAACATATACCTACAGAAAGTTTTTTGACATAAAGATCCATTAAACATGTATGGATGGTTATAACTTTATCTTAAGTAAATTTTCAACACTTTTAGAACACATTCAGTGAAACAAACAACAAACACTGTTTACATAAAAAGAACAGAATAAAAGACATTTTACTGAGACACAGCGGCAAGATGCCACCTTTTGATACAGGCTCAGCTGCCATGTCACTTGTAGAATACAACCACTCTCTCAATAAAATCTTGTTCAAATCACTGGTTTTTGCCAACTTGTATTTTTGTATTATATTTTTCAGCTATATATAAATTATGATAGAGATTATTCTTATGTTGATGAAGATTTCATAAGCTTAACAGTGGTGTTGTACATTCAAAGAGAACGTCTTCAACTATTCCCCATAAAAATTACCCCCCCCCCCTCCCCACAAAGAAAAAGATTGAAATAATGTTGGTTTTTTTTTTTTGTTGTTGTTTGTTTGTTCATTTTTAAAAATTTTTTTTTTTTTTATTCATTGCTGAAAAATATGATTATTTCACTCTATGATACTATATAAAAACTTGACTTCAAAAGAATTTGGATGAATGCAGAGGGAATTTGAAATAAGAGTGAAGCTGGGAAGTCGGACATAGTAAATCATAAATACCATCCGTTGGCCGGATTTCATAAAGTTTACAACTCAATTTCACAAAGACATTGACATCTTACCACAGATAGGTGATCTAAGGGAATCCGAAATGAGCCCCTGATAGTTAATATTGGGAGAGAAGATGTGCGGAAAAGGAGCTCCTACTTTGATTCCATCTCTTATAACACAACCAGCACTGTGGAAACACATTATAAAAATAATCCACATCAATTACATAAAAACACAAGAAAATACATCATTATGATTCATGAATAGTTTGAATTTGTCAATGAAACAGTTTAAAAAAAAAAAACATGCTGTATTTAGATCATTATGATCTTTCAGAACTGGAATTTTCTGTCAATGTGATACAACACAAGTCTAAGTAGCATAAATCTTTATTAGTATGATTCCCTAAAAAGGCTAGCAAAACTAAAAGTTATATGCTGCCACATTTAAGTTCCCATGATGCCTGTTAAGGCCAAGGTCGGCAGTGAAAATCGATGTTGAGGGTAAAAATTGTCTATTTGGTGTTTTACTAGAGACATTTTTATTCTTTGACCTCTTATTGATAATATAGAATGCATTTTTAGGTCAAAAGTTGATTTTGAGGACCTAAAATTGCCGTTATTGCACAGTGAGGTAAGTGCATAATTGTTTATTTCTTATCAAAATGCCCTCATTTTGTAGCCCAGTCAAGCAATTTTGCATGGGCTAGAAGCCTTCAAATTTAGTATGAATAAAAGATCTGACCTCTTTCCTCTTAGCCAATGGTAACACTTTCTTTCTTCAAGGTAAATTTCCCTGCCCAAACACCCATTCATTTTCATAGCAGAGAGAGCTAGAGGAACTGGATTCGGAGGGGGAGGGGGGGGGGGTCTGAGCTGTGCTCTTGGTGGATTCTGAATGGAATAATCACCTCAAACAGACACCCTCGTAGGAAAAGAGATTGATATTCACTACACTTTTAGAAAATGTGTTTTTATGGCAAGAAAAACCAAGATTTCAAAAAAATCTATCCATGAAGGATTTATTTGAAACCTACAGGAAGTATGCAGCGATGTAAGATAAAGATTTTGTCAGATGCTTTTTTCAAAATTCAAGTAAGTGTTTTTTTCACAAATTTTTTCTTCTGAAAATTGCATATTTTACATTGTGGAATTTAAAAAAAAATAGCAATAAATGCATTTTACAGAATATTCAGAAAACAGTTTTACAAAACCTTTGTATTGAATGAAAGAATGTTTCTGCAAAATGTTGTGGTTTTGTGACTGGTGGTTTATGAGAAATATGGGTTGAAAAGTAGGGGAAAATCCAAATGGCGGCTGTTCTCATGTGTTTCCATGGCAACCATGAAAGTTTTTCACAAAAAAACTACCCTAGCGTAAATGAGGAACACACTTTCAACACGTTTATAGTATTAAAAGAGTGTTCAACTCAAAAATGTGGATTTCAGCTTTCACTGCTGACCTTAGCCTTAAATCTAACATATCTGCTTCAAAAAGAAGCTAGCTGTTCTTACATTTTGCCAATAAAATGTGAAAATAAGTCCCAAAGTATACCGTGATAGTCTCTTTTTAGGGCTCGTGACACAAGTTCCCTGTTAAGATCTGCGATAAATACAAATTAGAAGTAAGATAAAAGAACTGTTAAAACATCAGAACTATTACTTGTGTGATTCTGGAAATGTCTCTGAGAGATACAGTCTTAAAACATCACCAACTGTTGAGCAAGTAGAAAGAAACCTAGGTGGGGTAACTCCTGGACGAGATTCACTGTAACAATGATAAAAAAAAAAGTCAATTATAAGTAATTCATGGAAAAATCACTGGGTTGATTATGAGTAAAAAAAAAACAAAAACAGAACAACATTGATCTAAAACTGTCAGAAAAATTTTGAAAAATATGAAACAATTTTGAGAGTATTCTTGACAAAAATTTGTGACCATGACAGCTTTGAAATAGCATATCCTGTGATCTACTGTAATGAAATATTAGATTAATTCTGAGAGATCATGTCAAATGAAGCCATATGATAGCAGGACAGAGTCCTTTGTTTAATGGATAAAAGAATATTTCATGACTTTTGTTTTTCAAAACTAGTAATATCAAGTATATTCATAATTATATACAATGGCATAAATAGTTCAGTTAGCACCCAATATAACAAGGCAAAGACCTTACAGAATCTGCCTGCATTAATCTTGTGTCACCTTTCAGTTTTGGTCTGTTTGAGTCTAATAACACATATTTAAGCACTTGTCCCTCCCAAATCAACAAAAATAATGCATCCAAAACCAAGTACAATACAGAAACAAAGACATCAAAAGTCAAACATCATCAACAAAACCCACAGACCAAAAGTCAGACAGCAAAAAATAAATGAAAAATTAAAAAAAAAAAGGAAACAAAACAACAAAACAATAAAAAACAAAAAACCTGAACAGCAATCAAATTCAACTGTGAATCAATAGACAGTTAATTACCTCTTGATCATGTTGGCAGGTATTCCTCTAATTGTACAGCAGTGAAAGAGGGGTGTGGAGGAGCATTTTACATGTGGAGTCAGAGACACCCATGGATCACTATCACCACATCTTATCAGGGAATCCGCAAAAGTACTGCCTTGTCTCAGTGGGAAGGGTACGCTGATATTCAGTGCTGACACCTGTTTGGTAGACCAAATATGTAATTTAAGCAGTGGTCAACAATAAATGCCTAACAAACTGCATCTGGACATTAAAATCTTCAAAATATACCTTTTTTTTTTTTTTTTAATTTAAACCAATAATTTTTGCTACAAGACCTGACTATTTCAATCAATAACAGGGAATTTTTGTTTTTAACTTGCCAAGAAACTTCAGGTAAATCTAAGAGTTGTGTAACCACATGCAGACCTGGAAAAGGCTATCTTTAGACAATATACAAATAACAAAAGCAATAATATAGTCCGTAAGCAAAAGTATAGTCACAATTTATCCAGTCAAGTTCTCTAGATTTGTAAAGTAAAACATGCAAATAGCTCTGCCTTACTAACTACAGAGTAGATCCCAGCTCTGCTATACATGCTTATAAGGTTTCAGATGAAATTAGAAGATAATAATAACTGTTATCTTTTTAGAATCACACAGGATTGCCAAAATAAATATCATAAATTACCTTCCTCCCAAGTGAGTTGAATGATGAGGTAATATCAGTCATTTTGGCACAGTCTGACTCTAATCTATAAGGCAAAGTCATGGTGTCCAAGGATGAGGCTAAAATAGCACTTGTATGGTAATATAAATTTGCCTATAAGAGAAATAAAAAAAAAGCAAGGACTGTTTTAAGACACATGATCTTAATACTTTGGTGATTCACAACAAATATATATATATTATCGATAGATTATATATAATTACATAGTCTGGCTGCAATGATTCATGTTTCAAATGAAATGTAGATAAAGTCAGTGGATATCACATAGAAATTAGTTGGCAACAAGTTACATTAAAACAACATTATTCTTCCATATGTAGTTTTCATTAGGCAACTCATTTCTCCAAACCTAAAATTTCAAAACTTCAACCCAAACAAGATAATAGTTCGAGGCTACTGTGCCAATATACCTGATACTGCAAGTGAGGTATTTCCACAGGAGGACCAACAGCTTTCCACAATGTTGAAGCTAATGACAGTGGGATATACAGTGAACTGGAATCAGAGCAGTAATGTAAGCTCAAGGCACTGTTAAGAATCCGGGCAGATCTATCCTGCACTGTCTGAAATAGAAAAAAAGGTCATGTTTTAAAGGAATAATCAGCATATAGAAAATCTATTTCTCTCTTGAATGGTGGAAGTAAGGACTTTTTAAGATTCAAATTCAGATTCAAAATGCTCAAATTACAGGAAAAGTGTGAGGGAAAAAAAAAAAGGGTTTGTATTATGTTGCCATAACAAGGCTGCCAAGTTGAATTTTGTGTCTTGAAAATTAGTGATTTCAAAAGCCAAAGGCTCCATGAGCATTCAACGTAATCATTTTAAATTTGGCACAGTAGTAAAAGAGCTCTATAAACAAAACAATATACATTTTGCGTTTTTGTAGCATGCCACACAATAGTTTGTCAGGTTTGTATATTTCTCCATTTTCGGCCAAATATAATTTTCTTTCCAAAAAATGGAAAAACATCAAAATAGGGATGCATATTATTGAAACACAAGCTATAAAGAATACATATTCAAAATTTGAAGTCAGTTGGTTCAGAAATAAAATGAAACCCCAGGGAAAAAGGTAAAAAAAGCATGTACTGTGCTCTCCGCCTAAGAACCCTTCGCCTAAGAGCCCGGTCCACCTAAGAACCCGCTTCTGCTATGAAACGGAATTTTTCCTCTTTATTTTACCCCTCTAAGAACCCGCCCTGGGCGCTCCCAAATAAAAAAATTCAAGATTCCTGAGTGCTTATGGTATAATTTCACATCATACTGTTCACTTGAGAGAAATGCAGCTAGATGTGCAGTAAAATGGGGACGGGGTGGAGGGAACAGAGTGGAAGTGATGGCTGATGTATGACTGCATAATCAAGCCACGTTGCTGACTAACCCATGATTATTTCTTTGTTTGACAACACATGGGACAGCACTTGTGGATAAGGAGGTGTAAGTTTAGCCTCCTGACTGGTCAGCTGTTTTGCTACTTTGGTCAGTCTGTAAACACTTAAGTCACTGTGCAATTATCCGTGGGGACTAAATATAATTATTCTAGCCACATCTATAAGAAAACAATTTTAGTTAAAAAAAAAAAAAAAGTACAGGTTCGTGTTAAAAAAATGACTATGACATATTCATCACATTTGTGAATTACAATTTCTTCAAATCATTATAACCTCAACAATCACTCACTTGATCTGGAGGACATGCTGGTGTGACCCCAAAGCTCAGCCTTGCCTTGTTGGTATAGTCATCCTCCAAATAAGTTAACACAGATGAGGCTAGTCCCCCAAATGCATCATGGTTATCAAGAAGAATTTGAAAGCCCTGAGTTTGACATATGAATATTGAAGACCTTATTACTTATGTGACTCCCTGCATATCTATTCCAAAATCAAACAGTGAAAGAAGCAGATGTGTGGAAAACAATTCATTGATACTGACAGGACTAGAACAAAATGCTTTTATGGAAAGATCAAAATGGATGATAATAATAATAATAATCATGAAAAAAAGAAACATAGTATTTGAATATATCCATAATATTTATGCCATTTAAAACAAATACAGGATTCTCATATCAACTTTTATTTTCAGCTAAAAGATTTGTAAAATGCTCTTTTCACAGATCCAGCTTATATAAACAATGTACATTGAGAACAGCAGCTGCTGAACTGCAGATTTAAATGAATATTGTAAAAACTATGTTATTTTTAACCTATAGTAGTATACTCTTTACACACAAGAAATAAGATAAATATACTACAGTGAAACTCGGATATTTACAAAATCGGATGTTGCAAAATCTCGGTTATAAAGAAAAGAATCTGCACTCCCGCTTTATTTCTATTTTCTTCCTTCTAATAAAATCTTGGAATTTGCGAAATGCCCATCCACCCGATCTTACTTATAAAGAAATAATTTTCCCTGAAAGTGACGAGTAAAACCACGTGGCAGCGCGCAACCAACTTTACGCTCGCTAATAGACTGTAAAGCGCTTAGAGCCTGTACTCACTGAGATAAATGCTATATAAATACTCTCTATTATTATTAAACCACTCTTAACAATGCCCGCCGGCACCGATTACCTACTGGTGGCTAAAGGCGAGACAATGTTTGCATGATACTTTCGCAAATAGGCTAGGGCCCAGGTAAGTCAACCTGGGGTAGACAAGGTGTTTCTTTGTCCACACAGGTGAAATAAAGTGGTTTGGGCACGGCATGTTGGGTAGGGGAGGTGAAGAGTAATCATAAGGTGCTAAGGAAGGTTCTGCCAAATCGTCACACACGCAGACAAAGGTCTGGGAGTGACGAGTAAAACCATGTGGCAGCATGCCGAAGATGGTTAAAATAAGTGTGCGACCAGCTTTTTGTTTATTCTTCCACTCCTAACAATGCCAGCTGCCTCTGATTACACATTAATGGTTAAAGGCGCGACCATGTTTGTGTGATACTTATTCAATATGCTAGGCCCAGGTAAAACAACCTGGGGTAGGGAAAGTGTTTCTTGTAAATGCAGAGAAAGTAAAGTGGTTTGGACAGGGTGTGCGGGGTGGGGGAGACGAGGAGTAATCTTTACCATGTTAAAGAATGTTCTGTGATATCGTAGACAATAATCTTGGAGTGGCCATTAAAACCACGTTTATTGCTACACATTGCAGCACATTAGCTTTCAGCACAGAGCCTACCAGTTTCAATAGTACATTGTTAAAAAAAATGTTATAATTAAACATTTTTATTTGCAAAACGCATGCTTTGTAAGGGGCCGCTTATCAGGGGAAATAATATTAAAGATGAGTCAACGTATGGGTAGTCCTCATTGTTTTATGGTCTCTGTTGAATATTAAGAAATAAAAAATCCTGGTCCCTTCAATTTCTTAATATCTGAGTTCCGGTCAAAAGACAATTTGAAACCTTTTGGAGGCAATATTCAATACCTGCAAACTATCACATTCCTCAGTGAAATATCTTATCTTATCTTCTATGGCATCCCAGTTTTCTTTGTCTTTCCCTTGCTGTTGTCCTAGGCCAAATATGTTGAAAGACTGTTCTGGACTATACAAGAGATAAAAACAGAAAGATGCCAATATAAATATGTTTGTCATCAGACATTGAGAAGCCAAAAATATTCTATTTATGGTCATTTAAAGTGGCAGATATTAAAATATGGAAATATTTATACCCCTACAGATGATGCATATGAGATGATGGGCACATTCGACAAGTTTTACGATAAATTTTACCTCAATGTAAATAATGATTCCCTTTTTACTCTTTCCTCATCTCTACCAAACCTGAAGTTGAAAATAACAAAACATGTCTAAATGGTAAGTTCACATTTATCAATTTATCAGACTTTCTTTTCTTTTGGTTGTTATCATTATTAATTAAATCAAGACATCTGGAATTCCTGCTAAAGCTGAAAAGAAGGCAAAACCACTGGTAGCTTACTTGTCATGTTGATATTCTGCAAGAAGAAATGTAGAACGTGGATGAAAAGCTGTCCGCAAATAGTCTGACCACACCTTCACATCACCATCCAAGTTGTAGAAATGATGACCAAACACCTGTTGTTCCTCTGATTTTGATGATGTACTTGGCTTCTCTTCATCTAGAAGACATTCATAACCATGTATTTATATCATGCTCTATCTGTCCATGACTCACCGATTCCCATACATAGTCAAATTTAGTCAGTAGATTATTGTGGTCATTAGGTGGCCACTTTGCGAGCTATGTATATTTATAAATGACTTTCACTCAATTAACACAGACTCAAATAATTTTAAATAATTTCCTGACCATATTTTTATTCACTGGTGTCAACAAATGTATTTTTCCACTCAGATTTACCTCTACAATCCATGCTTATGGCAATAATAAAACATAAACTAGAACAAAAAAAGGAGGGGGCATTTAATTTATATATATATATACACACCTGAGTAGTAAATGAAGAAAATTAACAGAGAAATGACAAATTTTAAAAATTACCTAAATCTGCATCTGTGTGTCTTGAGGTCTGCCCAATATCATCACTCTTGTTCTCAAATGAATTCTGACAAAAAGACAAAACTGAATGTCAATTCTCTGTAGAATAGATATATATATACAAACATATCTATTTATTTGTATATAGATTTATACATATTTATTTGTCTTACTTCCACTGTTACAGTTCTCATTATGTTGTTCAAACAAAGATTTAAGGGTTGCAATTTTGTCAAACAGTCATCTTTATTTGTAAGGCCACAGCTCAGTAGACAATCTTTCACTAGTCAAAGGAAATGTTACTTGATACTCAAAGATGAAATTGGAAAAAAAAAAAAAAAAAACACACACACAAAACAAAACAGAAATTAAAGGCATATAGCTTAATCAAATCCTCTCAAGTGTCTTGAAGTCTACAATCTAACATAATAATAGAAGCAGGTGAGGAATATCAAAATATTATTCCTTATTGAACGTTAATTAGGCACCTTCAACAATATGGCCCACTCACCAGATATCAGGCTACGACATACAAGTAAGCTGCAATTGAGTGAAAGCAGCTTATGTATCTGTTAGTATGCATATCAGATAGCTCTTTAGTGTTCTCAAGCTATGCCACTGTAGCCTGGTTGCACTTTTTTTTTTTTTTGCAAAGGCTGTCCCATCTAGTCTAAGAGGAATGACCTTAATCCATGTGGCCAGAGGAATCACAGCTTACAGTTTACATAGAGGTACTACAACATGAAAATGATGACAGCCCTTTAAGAAGTGATTCTGTCACAGAGTTATATTAGGTTCTGATTGAATGTATGATGAATGATTTATGTGAAGGTGGTGACAAGCTTGACACCCTAGGCAACTGACATGTACTTGTGATTTTATCAATGACCAGTTTCAAGAATTGTATTTGAAGAAAGGGTGAAGTTAAGAGAGGGATTTCAGGACACACAAGGTCAATCAAGAAGTCCAATGTAAGCCTTAATTGTCAGTCATTCCGATGTGTGGGATGGGGTCAATAATCAAAACAAATTTTCTGGGGCTAAACATTAGCGCCAGGTACCCATACTGATAGGCTGACAGCTGACCATTCAATTTCGCTTGCTGGTGCCTACATTGGAGGTCTAAATTTGAAAAGAAATGTTGCAAATCGAAAGATATCAACTGAACTTGAACAGAATTGTATAATTGTACAATTTATCAAAGAACTTCTGCTATAAACTATTTTTTCTCAACATTTTAATAAGACTGAAAAAGATTTATACAGTGGAACACACCTAAACCGGACATGACTAATCCAGAAACATGGCTGAACCGAAAGAAAAATTTATCCCCTTTTTTTTCTCTTTTACTCTTTGTTAAGGGACTGGCGATAAACCGAAGTCAACATTCCAGGGAACACGGCTAAACCGAAAAAATGACCCTGATTTTTGTGAAAGACAGCGACCTATTCATGACATCAAGCATGCTTAGGGCCTCATCGAAGCATCATGATGTGCATTGTCTGATGCAGTGTGATTTTACGGAGCCGTGTAGTTTCAGATGACTCATGTGGTTGGTTAGTTACATTGCCCACATGCAAGGCATTACAGTGAAGGCTGTCTTAACTGATAACAATATTTGACCATTCAAGATGTCTAAAAGAAAGCACACCTCTTACTCAATCAAATATAAATTGCAACTGCTTGTGGAGTTAGATGAAAAAAAAAAACCTCTCAAAATCAGAAATCTGTCAGAAACACACAATTCCGAATTCCACGCTGTCGACAATAACTGCCACTCAAAAGCAACTTGAAATGGCGAGAAATGTATTTCAAGCCTAAAAGAAATAAAAGGAAGTAGCTCATTATTTTATCAGTGAAATTTGACCTTACAGAGTTTGTTAGCCTCTTCTTACAACTTTCACCATACCAGTTTGGATAAACCAAAATATTTTTAAACCAAAATAGTATGCCCAATTCCTAAAATTCCGGTTTAAGCATGCTCCATTGTACTCGTTACAGAACAATGGTGATATCATTAATGCCAAGTGGTTAATTATCATCATTTACAAGTGAATGTCTGTAGCACTGTCATACAGGTATTCTTCCCTCTCTTTCAACATCACATTTACAGACAGATTGTCACTGATTACTTTCTTTCCACTTTCTCAATCACTTCAGAAGATGTTTACCAACTTTATCATTCACTCACTTGAGCCAATGTTTTCACAACACAAACATGACTTTGATTATATTTTGTGTTTATACTTCTTGCTCAAGGAACGCATAGTTTGAAATTATTTGTGTGACAAATCATTGCAAACTCTTTCATTTTCCTTTGATGAAAACATGACGACTTCTGTGTGTTATTACCACGTTACTATGTGTCTAATGTACTTCACAAATAGCACAGAAAATAATATACCAGAAGAAACATAATAGTTACTAACTTTAGCTGACTGATTATAGTATTATGAAAAATACTGATAAAATCTATGAATTTGGCAAGCTCACCTCCTCTTGCTCCAAATCATGCAAAAATTTATTTTTCTTTGCGCTCTGGGTTTGATGAAGAGTGACATCTCCTGACCTAAAAGAATAACAAATTTACAAAGCCGAAATGGTATTATCTTAATTCTAAGAATGGATCAGCAATTAAATTTGTCCTTTACTTATTCATAACAATAAAAATAACAATAAAAAATTAGATGAAAAATTAAGATGGCCATTACAGAGTTCTAAAATTTATTTTATAAAGACCAATGTTTTTGCACCTTGTCAAAGTGTTACTGAGAAAAATACATATGCAGACAATCGTTCAAATATCTTTATACCTCAATGAAAAATAGAATAAATCTGTGATCATGCCATTGCACTTGCTGGTTGTATATTATTTAAGAATTTAATGCCAGCTGCTCTTAACACAACACACTGATCCTTCTGAAAATGAAAATGCTGACCATCTTACGTTGTCCTCAGATTGAATATCATACAGTGTCCCTTCCTTTTTCAGAGATCCAAGACTATTGTTCAGATCAAACAGTACAAGACGTGGAGTGTATGTCACCTGACCCTGAAAAATTACATCTATACAAAATCAGTATTTAATATCTCTAATATTGAACTGATACCAGAAAAGATAGATCTATATTTCAATTTACCGTACCTCCAAAGATAATCAGGTAAATTCTTGATTTTCTTTTCATTAACAAGTAAGCAGAACAGCTATGAATCATGCTCATTCCACTAGTACAGAAAGTACACAGAATCATTTGCATAAATTGACTTAAAATTTAGGACTCATCACTGAAGGGGATAAATCTAGATCTACATCTTTAAAAAATTATGTACGAGTCATAAGAGATTACTAACGACTAAATTCACCCAACACTGAACTAATCCTAATAATATTATTTCTATAATGGCTCTGACTTCTAATTTATTACCTACCGTGACTGTCTGACCTTCTCTAAAAAGAACATCGTGATTAACCTCTTTGGGGAATTCTGCCAATATTTTTGGATCATAAACAAATGATGACTCCTGAGGAGAAATTACACAACACAAAAACTGATTTTTAAAGTTGTATGAATACTCAATGGCAAAAAAATCACAGAGAATTTTCTTGAAACTGAGTGATAGTACTGATACCAATTCAACACTGATATCTCAAAGGGGTTAGAGTCCTTCCATCATTTATGGGGCAATAAAACTTTGTAAACGGAGTGTCTATTTGCAGTAGTATTGCGAACAGGAAATATGCCACGAACTCCTACTCGCAGTACAGAGCAAGGGGAAGTCACTCCTTACTTGCAGTACTACTGCATTTTCCATAAATTTGCAGTTGTAAAAGTGTTGGATTTATTATCCCAGAAATTGTATCATACAATAAATTAAAAACAGAAATAATAGCAATAAATAATTTTCAAAAAAAATTTTGATTATAATCCCTCATCGGGGCTAAAATCGGCAATTTTGTTTTGAGCACTGACTGGAGTACACTTTTTCGAGAGAATTCTGGCGTGCTACCTCGCAGAACTTCATAATAAGTCAATATTGATGCACATTCGACTAAAATGTGGATCACTGATGCAGATAAAAACTTTAAAAAATCATTGACTAGCGGTGTCATTAGTGCCATTAGTACTATAATACATCTATTTAAATTTTCTCGGTGGCCGAATGGCTAAGTGACCATGGTGATGATCTTGCGACGACTTGGGAGAAGGAGGTTCAATCCTCAGAAACAACCCTTTTTTTTTTTTTTTTAAATTTTTATATTAGATCTAGATCTAGATATTTGTGCATTTGATGTCTTTTTTGATACATTACTGCATGTTTTTTTAGGGGGTAGTTCAAGATGTTTTCAGCCTACTAAATCCAGAATGCAAATCTAGCTCTAGATCTAGGGTGTTAGCCGAGAATGGAAGACAGATCTCCAACCCCCCCGTAGTTTTCTTTTTTTTTTTGTTTCTTATTATATTCCTTGTATAATAATGTGCGTGTTCGTGTACTTTTAGATGCAATCTAGATTTAGATCTAGACTTGAGTTAGGCCTTAGTCCTATGGACCAGTATGGACTTGATGACCAGATTCTAAACCTTATTGCAAATAAAACATATCAAAATAGATATTGTCACATGACTGCAATATATGTAGGTTCACGGATTAATTTTAGGTTCATCTTGCTAATAATGATAATAAATGCTGTGCAAATCGTAGATTTCATGCATAAATCAACAACACTGCAAGCAGGAAATACGCGGTACTGCAAACAGGTGCTCCGCCGTGTATTTCCTATTTGCAGTACTATTGCGAATAGACGAGGGGACGCCACTCCCTATTTGCAGTACTACTGTAAATAGAGGCAGCCTTTTCAAGCCTTTTGAAGTTTTGTAAAACAGGCTTTGTTGTATGCAGAGCTTATATACAGTGCTGCGAAGTCCGCGCCTCTATTTTTTAAATTTTTAGCTATCAGCCTAAATCTCACGAAATCCCGTTCCTGTATTCAAATAAGTTATTAATCATTCTCGCGAGACCAGAAGGGGATTACCCTAGGTTCGGGAAAAACGGTGGTGCGGACTTCGCAGCACAGGCGATAAATATGGAGCGTATACAAATAAACATATCTAACTCTGTGATATTACTGATATAGAGACTGTCTAGATCTAGACAAAACACAAAACATAATTTACAAATTCTCTGTGTCTCAAATATAAATATCTCATGAAGTGCACCCGTTTTCTTTCTTTAACTGTGCTAGCGGCAATATCACATGCAAGAGAAGAATTAGAAGACTTCATCACTTGATCTACTCTAGATTTCTACCTGTACGTTCCACCAGTGAGTACCGATGAAGTTCGAATAGTGCCCGATTTGCAATGTTACTACTTCCCCAGCTGACATGATAGTATTGGATTGTACAGAGCACTCTAAAAGATGTCTTGTAAGTAATCAAACGTTGACCATCTTATCATAACAGCGACTTCATGGACGCTGCCATTTTAGTTTTTTCGCGACAAGGGAAGTAACTCCATTAATCTAACCACTCGATGCCGTCGCACACTGTTCATGAGTCCATGGTGGTTATGGTTCTTATAAGCTTTTCAACTCACACTATTGTGTTATGTGTCCATCAGTTTTTAACGCCATGGACATGTGAGTCGTATCTTTTATTCTTAGGCCTAACTGTGTGTGGTGTCAGCTGTGGCCTAATCTCTACCCTAAGTGGAATTCTGGAATTTGAGTCAGAGGGATGATATTTGATATGATATATTATTGATAACGGTGACTCTTTTTCTTCTTCTTTTCTTTTATTTCAGACCCCTAAACCTTCAGCAGCTTTTTTTTTTTTTAATGAGTGTTTTCTGGAAGATAGTACATGTAATGTGTTACGTGGCCAAAAACTAGAGACTGTTCAGAGCTTCAACTACTTAGGTTCAGTGGAGACGGATGAAGGATCAAAACAAGAAATATTGTCCCCGATTGCTCAAACGATGCATTGTCCAAGCTCAAGATAATATAGAAAAACATGAACATTTCACTCAGTTTCAAAATCAGGGTGATGCATCAGGCTTCCCATAGGCCCTACACTTATGGGACTTGGACCATTACAGCCGAGTTAGAGAGAAAGATCCAAGCTATAGAAATAAGATGCTTCCGAAGACTTTTAGGCATCTCCTAAGGAGATCATGTTACAAATGAAGAAGTGAAGAACAGGATTAGGTGTACATGTATAACACTGGGCCCAATGGAAAGTTTCTCACCACTGTGAAAAGATGCAAACTGAGATGGTATGGGCACATAACAAGATCAACAGGACCTGCAAAGACGGTCTTACAGGGCACTGTACAAGGAGGGAGAAGGAAAGCTAGGGAGACAGAAAAGGAGATGGGAAGAGTGAGACAACGTAACAGAAGGGATAGGTTTAAAGTTAAAGCTGGGTGAAGCCATTCAAAAGGCTGAAAGTGAAAATTGATAAGGATGGAGAAAAGTGGTTGCCCGATCATCCTTGGTGACCCAAGGGTCACCTAGACTAAGGGATAAGTGAAGTGAAGTAACGTGTAAGGATGCAAAAGAGTTTAAATTTTGTGGGCAGAATGCAATATAATTATAAATATATAGAACTATTTTCGTCACAAGGACACCTTAAAATTAACACCAAGACATCTGCATAATTCATAAAATGATTTTATTTTCTTCACATCTGAAAACTACATTGCACGCAGCATATGCAAATAATGCCAGCACCTGGAGGCACATGTACAACATACATGTACTATAACAATAAGCCTAGGTAAAATGTAACATTATAATTATCGCAATAGTTTTATTCTGAACAACTTGTCCTTACTGATGATACAAACAATGTGATTTGAAATGTGAAAAGCACATCTTTAACCATGCAACAAAGGAGACCAGAAAAATACATATGAAAACTATAATATGTACATACACATCAGCGGCTATAAAATTACTGAACATCTTAAATACCATCGCTATCAAGTTCTTTATAAATTTCTGTGTTATTTGTTTTTCTTAAATTATTTTATTAGTTACCGGTCTGACAGTTATATTGTAATTTTATAAAATGAAAACATCATCATCATCATCATCATCATCATATTATAAAATAGAAAAAGACTGTCCACCGGCAACTAATCAATTACTAAAAGCAAATAACATATATAAATAACTTCTTTATGATGTTGAATCCGAAAGCCACATTTTCGAGTCAACTTAACTCTTCTTCAGGACAACGAAGAAAACAAAGTAAAAGTATCATCATCATCATATCATTATCATCATTTGTATAAAAATGTCTTAAAAACATAAGACGACTGTCTTATCGGCAAACCTATCAAACAGAACAGAAAAAGAAGTGATGACAATAATAATATTATGAAGGTTTTGGCACAGTAGAAACTGAACACGTCATTATCACTTGCCTAATTTTCAAACCGACTTGGCGCTTCGTCAGCACAATAAAGATATCATTCTCTTTGTCAACATCTGGATCATAGTTTAAAACATTCAAAATCCCAGAATAAACTTGATTATCAATAGATTCTTACATGAGGTTATTATGGACCATATAATTCACAAAAAGTAACCATATTATAATAATAATATGTAGACCTAAAACGATAACAATAATCGAAAAACCTACAATAATAACAGTAAAACTAATAACAAACAATGATAACAAGGCGAGTGTCTACAAGAGCAACAATCGCCATTAAAAAACAAGCTAAATAATAATATAGTGTTTGTTTGTTTGTTTGTTTGTTTGTTTGTTTGTGTTGGAGTTTAACGACACACCAGCACCATTACGGCTGTACTGTGATAAACACGGTAAGATACGTTTACACGTCAAGAGGAAGAGAGGAAAGAAAGTGGGACAGAAGACAGGAGAAAGGATGGACAGAAGAGATGTCTCCCCTGGAATATCGAGGATGACACTCTATGGGAAACACCCCGCCGATGGCGGGGTAACCCGCCTGCAGGTGGGAGCAGAGAACCTATTTATAAACCCCGGGCCCGTGGCGAGAAAGGAAGGGGGGGGGGGAAGGCATGTATCTGGAAAATTTCTGCTGTGAAATGTTAAACCAGGCAGGGCTTAACTCCTATTTGGGCACCGCCCACAGCCGTCACCGCAGGCATCAGTGAGAGACTTTCTGGTCAAATTTTAATTAGAGCAACCCTCGAGTGGTCCCAAAGTCAGTAAGGCTCCAACGGTCGCGAATCAGGCTGATGTAATTCGTACAACCTGTTTATCGTATTTATTGCTTTCATATTATACTCTCATCAACCTAGATGAACAGTTAGACAATTGGGCGTGGAATCATTACGTGGCTCCAACTGAAGGGCTCAATGGAAGAACTCGTGATGTCACTTTTTGACATTTTTGAGAAGTTGACGTTTGCCGGATTTGTGTGATGTACTGGTGATTGCTATGTCTGTAAAACCTGTTGTGAGTTTTAGCTTACCCATTATTCATCATACATAAAACAACAACAAAAGTATGATGATTTCACCAAAATATTTTGAAATATAACAATATATTTTTATTAATAGGCGCCGTCTATTTGGGCCTATTGGCCAAGCTAGATCTCGAGTCTATTTGGGTCTAGTGACGCACCTCTTTTCTCTCTGTCCAAGCGTAAGAAAGTTATTGTATCCAGTTAGTTACGTAACGTGCAACAATTTTGTATTGGCTCGCACATGGGAGCGTCTGTTCGCATTTTAGGACCCTTTAAAACAAGGGTGTCCAACCTACGACCCGCGGGCCAACTGCGGCCCGCCGTCTAGTTTTTATTGCCCCGCGGCAAATTCTGAAAATACAGTGGAACCCACATAAACCAAAATTTTCGGGACCGGACATATTATTTCGGTTCAAACAGATTTTGGTTTATCCAAACTGGTATGGTGAAGTTGTAAAAAGAGGCTACCAAACTCGGCGAGGTCAAATTTCACCGATAAAATAATGAGTTACTTCCTCATATTTATTTATTTATTTTTGTTTTAGGCTTGAAATATACTCTTTAGAGTGTGGCCCGGCCCTTTGTTAATTTGTTTGTATTTGGCCCGCACTAAAAAAACTTTGGACACCTCTGCTCTGAAAACCCGACGTACTTAAATAGTAATCATAATATTTATAATGATAATGATAACAACAGCGAATAATTAACAATAATGATACTGACAGTAAATTAATAAAAGTAATGTGAGATGCAATGAAATGAAATCAGGCGCTCGTCAAATTTGAGTACATGTATTAATTTTGGAGTTATTGGTACCACTGTGAAGATTATTCATTTCCCTTTCTGAGTGTGAAAAACATTTTTAGTCTACCTTATGCAGAAGTTGAACTATTGGCAAAGAAAAGACGATGGGGGTTTGTTTGTTTGTTTGTTTGTGTTGGGGTTTAACGGCACATCAGCACGATAACGGCTATACTGTGCCTAACGCGATAGGTACATTTACACGGTAATAACAGACGATGGGAGTGACCTGTTGATGCTGCTGAATTTACTGAGAAAATGGCCGATCAGTTTTGTAAATCCTTATTAATCTTTGTTAGCCCATGCCGCTAAATTACAATTTTTGGGCAAAGTTAACCATGAAATGCTTTTTTACACTGACATAGTGGGTTCTGTAAAAAATCCCTTAAAAATTCATTCACTGTTGAAAAACACGTGATTTCTCCGATCACACCAATTTGACAAGCGCCTGACTTCATCGTGTCGCGTCTCAAATTACTTGTATTAATTTACTGTCAGTATCATTGTTATTAATTATGTGCTGTTATCATTATCATCATAAATAGGCGCCGTCTATTTGGGCCTATTGGCCCAGCTGGACCTGGAGTCTATCAGGGCTTACTGATGCACCACTTTCTCTCTGTCCGTGAGTAAGACTGTATCCAGTTAGTTATGTAACGCACACAAAAACTGCGAACGGACGCTCCAATGTGCGAGCCAATAGAAAATTCTGTCGCCTGTACTATGTGGTGCAACTTTTTTTTATTTGCCTATGCTTCCTCATTGCCATACTAGGCCCAGAAAGACACTCCGTTATAAATACTGTAAATACCATTATAGGACGTCGTGTTTTTAGACGGTCTGAACAATGATAATAACGACATCAAGTTATTAATAATAATAACAATAATTAATGACGATGATAACAATAATTAATAATAATGATGGTGAATGTGATCCTTTTGTGCCCTTAAGTGATAGTAAAGACGACGGCTGTACGCTGAACACATTTTAGGTCCAGGTTTTGTCCAGTTTACTTGGTGCTCATTTTTCACACGCAGCATCTTCTTATCGATAAATTTCAGTCAACACTTTTATTTTGTAGCTATTTTTCTAAATACTTGTGATTTCTCAGTGAGCACAACATATTCTTAATCACATAATTCGCGTTGGTAGAACAGATTTTAGTACCAATAAAACAAAAAGTTAATATAATTTATAAATTAATGAGATTGTAACAAACTAAAGACAGAACTGATGACTCTTGCTACTAACACTGACGGCTACAGCCGATGATCAAAACCAGTGGTCCCCAACCTCCGGGCCGCAGATCAATTGGTACCGGACCCCACAAGAAATATTTGATTATTTCTATTCTACTCACTATCTAAGTCTAACAATGTTTTTTTTTTTTTTTTTAAATTCCTTTTATTATTATGCTACTTGTCACGCGAATCACGGTGACAGAAACTATTTTTATTCAAGTTATAAAATGCTTTAACACACGCACAGATACACCTACGGACGCACTCACTTACCACTATCTGCGCCCCCCCCCCCACACACACACACACGACACACCGGGTCATGGTAAAACTGTCAAACGTTGAAGGGTCCGCGGCGACTAAAAGGTTGGGGACCACTGATTTAAACAATAATAATCTCTAACGAATGGTGATATTAAACGCTCAGTCAATCATTCAGCGCTGTGTGATCATTTCAAATTTAAATGGCACAAAAGCTCTTGCAAGTTAACTTGGGGGGGGGGCATCGTTAAGAGGATAATTACATGTGTTTAAAGACTAACGATCGCCAGCGAAAAAAAAAAAAAAAAGGAAAAAGAAAAGAGTGTTAACCTTTTGAAAATGTGGTACATATATAACATTAACAATGTACCCACTTATAATTAATGAGAATTGCCGGTAATAGACAACACATCAACAGTGTTAACGTATGCTCAATAAATGTTCACAAATTTACAGCACACAATAGAATGCTAGTGCATTAACTTAACACAATTACCGTTTGTAGAGCAGTCTGCTGATCAATGACTTTGCTGGCCTAACGCATGTCATGAGATTTACACTTCACTTCGAGATAACCGCCCGCTAATGGCTGAAAGGGGTTAAAAAAACGCAAGGCAGACTACGCTTGCCATACTGTGTTTGGCAAAACTTGTACATGCAATTCCAGCATTGGACGGGGAACAGTGTATACATCTATCTCGATGCTGAAGCCCAGACGAAGAAACATTATGGGTAAATTTAGATTTTAATGATCTGGCTGGATAGGTGACAAGAAATTTACAGTGGCACACACAGTGCCTTGTCCCGACATTCTTCACTAAAACTTGCTACATAAATAATATCTTACAAAACTTTGTGTACAAATGCTTTTCCCCGAAATTATTTTGGCCGGCACCCTCGCTAAATCTGGTAAAACAAAACAAAACAAAAACAAAAAAAGAACGGGATTTATCCTTATTTGAAATAATAATCGCGTGTGAAAAAAATCTGGTGTTCACACCCGCTTAGCCCCAGGGATTTTATGTCTTTACATCACGCATGACAAATCTTAAGATTCATTATCCTTCAGGCAAAATAATAAATCAGGCACTTTCCGCCTTAAATGATTACCTTTGGCGCCACTGGTTATGGGTTCAGTGATTACTCTTCTGTCTGTCTGTCTGGGTTGGTCTCCCCCCCCCCCTCTACAATACAAATTCATGACAGAGAAGCAGACAAACGTATAGACAGATAGATAGATAGAT
>JBCAUA010023951.1:0-12592 GCA_038406235.1 Peronia verruculata
AAAAAAAAAAGAAAAACTAAGTTGGGTCAGGTGTCTTGAGAATCGAAAAAAAAAAACAAGAAAAAGAAGCACACACACACACAAACACACACGCACACACACACACACACACGCACACACACACACGCACACACACACACACACACACACACACACACACACACACACAAGAAGTTATGTGAATTACTAGTCAATCAACAGATTGCTAATTAATAGACCGTCGTGATGCGTTAGTGATGGTGTCTGATCAACTGAAAGTAGTACGGAATCCACGGGAGCAAAGTCTTCAGACAAGCCAAGGAATACATGGAGACCCAAGGGTTAAGGTTGAGATGGAGATTGCACGGCTGATTTAGCGCCAAATCAGAAGGAAGTACAGGACATAAGAACGTGGAGATCGTTTGTAGAAGGCCATGTGCTCCACGGCAGATTAAAAGACAGATGACATGAAGTTAATGGTAGTAAATTAAATAATTGTCCGACTGTGGTCCAAACGTTAGTGCGTTTTTTTAATTCTCTGTTCTGTTGCCTGTCAGCACACAAGAGAGCTGGAACCGGATTATTTTTGTATCCAGCCAGTTGTCTTGAACGTTGCAGGTCTGGGCCATTTTGTTTGCCGTCCACACTGGCGGCATTTATGTGGAGGTAGGCATTTTGTCCGGCATCCACGCTGGGTTGGAACGACAACCAGGGATCGAGTCATCGTGTTTTAGGAAGTGAATTATCTGTTTTGTGTTCATGCCCTGCTTTTATATATGTTGCTTTCTTTCTTTCTTTCTTTCTTTCTTTCTGTCTTTCGAATGAACAGCACACAGAGTAAAAGACGGACAGACATACAGAGTATAGTCAAACAAGCAAGTAGAAAGACATATATATACTAAGCCACAGACACACACAGGCGGATACGGCAAAGTAAACGAGTTTTGGAGGTGGAATCGAGTCTAGGACTATGAAATGGCTACTGTCGCCCACAGCCACAAGCCAACTTCCCCTAGACAGAAGCCTGCAGGAAATGAAGTCCCTGCTGTACATCCGGCCAGGCTAAGGTGGTGGTTTTGAACTAACCTGTAACCATTATCGACAGGCGGACAGTCCTCTCTGACCACTCGACATGCCGGTCACTTGAATTATGTCAAAGGCTAGTATATGACAAATGGAAGGGAAGGTGAGAGAAGAAGACGTGGGAGGGGGGGGGGGTTGTGGCCGAGAGTTAAGGTGTCTGCCTCTTGATGAAAGTGGTATGTTCGAATCTTACCGGGAATGAGAAAGATCAGAATCGCACCCTTTGTGCAGTTCATGTTGCTTTTCATTTCACCTTTCATAGCGGCCAGGAGGCTGTTGGGGCTTAATTAAAACATGCCTACAGCGCAACCTTTCTCTTAATATTGTCCGCAAATTTCAGTGTGCTGGCGAAAGGAGCACTGGTCCTTTCTTTGGTGTTATCTTTCCCCTCTGTATTCCTTAGGATAGGGAGTGAGAGATGGAAAGGAAGATGAGAGGAAAGAGCGGGCGGGGACTGATGGATTAGTGAGGGCACTTGAGAGAAGATGAACGAAATACGAAGTGGATTTGCTGGGCGATCGGTA
The DNA here is from genome assembly GCA_038406235.1 of Peronia verruculata. Lineage (NCBI taxonomy): Eukaryota > Metazoa > Mollusca > Gastropoda > Systellommatophora > Onchidiidae > Peronia > Peronia verruculata. The sequence goes on from JBCAUA010023951.1 coordinate 1,587, forward strand.
ATCAGCCTTACACATAAGATACAGAGAATTCAGTATTATCATCTGTCTGTCTCTCTACCCGTCCGTCTGTTCGTGTGAATGTGTAGATAGGTGATCATATGTGTGTGTGTGTGTGTGTGTGTGTGTGTGTGTGTTTTGATGTGTTTGTATATCTGTGTGTATCTGTGCGTGTTTGTGTGTGGTGTATTTGTATGTATGTATGTGTGCGTGTTTGTATGGTGATGTTTAGGTGTGTATGTGTTGACCCGGGCCTGTGATTAGCGTAGCTGGTAATGAGCTCTGAAACCACTAATGGTGTTTACACATCACCTTGGAGAGTTGATTACAGATATAGACCATTTGAGCACTGTGGCATTACATATTACTGTAGGCTAGTGAGTAAAACAAAGCCTATGGTGATTAAATACACTATCGCAATGATTCGCATGCGGCATGAGGGGAAAAACTGGCGAAAGAGGAGCCAGACCTTGATGTAATACATTTGTAACAGAAGTTGACAGAACGATATGCAGATTGATGTTTTCTTCCTACGGCTCTGCCAGTCTGTCTGAATGTGCACACGTGTAGATCTATCCACTGGCAGCTCTATTGAAATGGAAGGATACAATGACAAGCAGGCAGACAGATAGATAAACAGATACTTGTTGTAGATGGATGGATGGATGGAAGGATAGATGGAAGGACGGACAGATGAATGAATGGATTGGTTGATCGATGAATGGATGGATGGATGGATAGATGGATGGAATGATGGATGGGTGGATGGATGGATAGACTCTGGATGGATGATGGATGGATGGATGGATGAATCACTGCATATTGTGGATGTAGATGGAGAGATGAATATATGAATGGAATGGAGGGGCGAATGGATGGACGAGAAGACGGACCCGGTGGACGAATGAAAAAAAAAAGGGAAAAAATAGAGATGAGAAACACGTAGCCCCAGTGGTTATTCAATCGGCACGTGTTGTTTGTGAAGCAAAGAAAGGCAAACTTATCTTAAAACAATGATTCCTGCTGTGAAAAATAAGAGAGGACAGGCATGCCTATTTAGAGCAGAGGCTATTTTGCCTAGAAATAGAACCAAGGAGAAGAAAATCAGGTTGAAACTACATTCAAGTTTAAATCTTTTGATACACACACATACAAAAGTCATATATCACCAAACAGATGTTAACTAATGAATTCGGGAAGAAATGGAAGCAAAGATAGAGAGAAAAGATAAAAGAAAAGGAAAGGAGTAGAAAAGAACAAAAGAAAAAAAAAAAAAGGGAGAGGTAGAGAGGAATAGATAGATATCTCCGTAACAGCAAGAAAAATAACGCGTCTTTGTTCTTGCATAGATAACTTTTTGAACGGCCGTGATTTATCCCTGTGCAGCGAGAAGGAGAGCCAGCTTTTTATTTGGCTCACGTGAACAGTGTAAACATTGGGGGCGAGGAGAAGGGAGGAACAGAGTGCAGATATTTCTTCAATTTGTGCAACAGTACTGTCTGTATGTATTTCTATATATTATATATTTTGTAAAAAACTTTTTTGTTACAGAATATTGGAGAGTCAGGGCGAATACATATTTTACCCCGGTCAGTTCGCGCGTTTGTACTACATAATTATTTAGTTTGTTGCTGTTTTTCTTTTTTTAATTTCCTGAAGATTTTAGTCACAAAACATCAGAAAGCCACGGCAGATACAAATTATATCTGAATGAAAATCACTTCACTGATCTCATGGATTTCTTTTTGTATTCATTTGCGTATTGTCATTAGAACTTTATGTCACCAGATCTATATTTTCAGTGTTTACAGATTTGCAGGTTTTGTGAGTTCACCAAAAGTACTTGTACACTTAAAGTTTCCGTGGTCCTTCTCTGAGAAATAAAATTGAAACAGCGAGTAAAAGAAAATCTGCCCAGGAGACAAACAGAAGGCCATGTGATAAAGAACTAGCAGCGAATAATAAGACAGAGAAAGATAATGTAAAAGAATAAAGAAGATTAGAATGTAATGCTGTGTGTAACTTGGACAGAACGAACTTTGCAGTCTGGAAGATGATTTGAATAGAGCCCAGACGGAAGTAAACATCTGTAGAGCAGAGGTTGTTGATACATAAGGAAAGCACTTAGCCTGCATGGGAACTGGTCATGGTGGAAAAATAAACAGCACTACCCTGGACTATTCAACCTCCTCTAGTGCAGTGTTGGGAGTGTGCTCCGTGATGGATAGATGGATTGATGGATGAATGGATGGATGGATGAATGGGTGGATGGATGGATAGATGGATGGATGGATGGAGCATGGATGGATGGATGAGTCGATGGATGAATGGATGGATGGACGGAGGATGGATGGATAGATGGATGGATAGATGAATAGATGGACTGATGGGTGGATAGATGGATGAATGGATGGATTGGTGGATGGATGAACGGATGAATGAATGAATGGATGGATGGATGGATGAACTGATGGATGGATGGATGGAAGGATAGATGGATGAATGGCGGAGGAATGGGAGGATGGATGCAGCTCGTTAAGTTTGAGTGAGAACATATCCAGCCAACGTACCGGAAACATTCAGTTTTCTTAATCTCATTCTATTGTTGGGACAACTTGTGCCGATGTGTGTTAATCTCCTACAATTAATGCGATCCTTCCGGCTCTGGCCTGGATTCAGTCACAAGAGGTTGTATTGCACCTTGAATGATATGAACCAGGGGTTTGTTATCGTTTGTACGAAATTATTCATGGAGGCCAGCATGCCTAGAGGGCAACTGAGATTTCGGCTCCAGACATAATGCTACGAATCTGAAGAGAAATCGAAACTTGAATTGAATGAACAAGCAATAGCAGCAACAATAGTTATATAAGTATTTCACACACCCTCCCCATTCCTTTCTAAAAACCCCACTGAAAACTACAGTTTTAAAGATTCACATGTCATATCTTCAGTATCAGCTTCATTGTAAGAAGACACATGCGCACGATTTTTTTTTCGCCGTTTGCAGCTGACAAAGTGTACTTGTTGCTGTAAGCAGCTTTGACGATCCGATATTTATCTGTGGCGATGATGCTGTCAGCAGATATCGTCCCTGTCAGAGACCCCGCTACACTGCGTGTTAAATGTTGTCTATCATCATAACTCATGTCCCAACGATATGATTGTAGGCCTTTATCTGGGCACGAGGACTAGTGATATCATGGGCTCTTCCTGTCCAAGGCAATAGTTTTGAGGAGAGGGGGGGGGGGTAGACTTGTATCTCACTAGACAGACCTTAATTAATTAAATCGGGAAGAAATTGAAGAAAAGATGGAGAGAAAAGATAGATGAAAAGAAAAGGAAAGAAGTAGAAAACAACAAGAGGAAAGAGGAGAGGTAGAGAGGAATGGATAAAGAGCAAGAGAAAGGGATGGATAGGAAGATTGTAAAGGAGAGAAGGGCCTCGATGTGTTGCATTTGAGAGGCCAAAAGGATGGAGGTGAAAGGGGAAAGTGCTCATGAAAGGTTGCGTTTGAGTAAGAGAAAAGAATAGAAGGGAACATTTTGCAAGGGGATGAAAGAAGGGAGGGGTGAGTGAGAGAGAGTAGGAGGTGTGTGATGTAAAGACGTGCCTGAAAGGACATGCTGTGAAATAGCGTATGGGGGGGGGGTGTGGAAGGAAACAATTTATGGAAGGCTGCATTAATTTATCCAGAGAGAGGGGGAGGGAGGGAGGGAGAGAGAGGGAGGGAGGGAGAGAGAGAGAGGGGGAGAAAAAGAGGGTAAAAAAAGAAGTGGAGGGTAACCGTGTTTGTTTTCTTTCTCTTTTCTACCCCCCCCCCCTTCTCCTCCCGTTTTCACTCCTTCTCCACCCCATCTCCCCCCCCCCCTCCGCCTCCCCAAAAAAGCGAGCACCCATCATTTACTTAAACTTCAACAAAAAAGAGAAAGAAGAAGAACACGCTCTCTCCTCTCTCTTCTTACTCCTGTCTTCTTCCTTTCCTTCTTACAAGAAAGAGAAGACGAAGGGATCAACACACACACACACACACACACACACACGAGAGAGAGAGAGAGAAGGGGGGATGTGGAAGGAGGGAAGTGTCTCTCCTGCCTGAGCTAGGTCAGGCCAGGTTCAGTGGCTGCCTCCCAAGTCTCGTACACGGAGCCAGTTGTTCCAGCAAGGCTATCAGGTATCTGCCCTAAGTGTCCTCCCTCGAGGCTTCTGTTGTGTTCGACATGGGTTTTACCTTGGCACCTCCCGCAATTTGGGAGCTTTAGACCAACAATAGACTGTCCAGCCCTCTCTCCCAACACGGCCAAAGTGATTGTTGTCGTCAACCGGATACTTCTCTATATGCCGGATAGTTCTGTATTCTGTGTGTTACATGAAGACTGTTGATAAGTGACATAGTGAGTGATGTATCCTCTGGGGACCAGAGTCGGCTTTGGTTCCTGTGTGTGCAACATAATGTAGTGGTCGTTTGTTGTCATTACGTGCCGGATAGTTTCACTGTGGCACATGAGTAGTTCAAAAGATATATCCAAGACGCACTGCCTGTGTCTCTGGATATAATTTTCATAATTATAATTATAGAATACTGAGCGATGGATTCACTGGGAGAACAAGAACATTAACATGCAATTTTCCTTATGTAGTTCAAGAAGTTGGTGGTGCTGGTGTTTGTGTGTTTTTGTTTTTTTGTTTTGTTTTTGTTGTTGTTTTAATGTTGAATTTCGGCTAGTTTTCCAGGTATGTTAGATAAACGGTCTGAGATGTTCCATTATCAGTGATGTACTGACCGGAAACTTGAGTTATTTGCAATTGTTTTGGCCTCACATTAAGACCGTGGCTGATGTTTCTCAGGCAGTTTTTGAATATCATTATTTGATAACATTACGCTGAGTGTTGTTTATAGCGTGGCTTTCGGAGCATTTCAGATATCTCTCCAGTTTTTTTCTTTCGGACAGTTTCTCTGGACAGTAACTTCTTATGTTTTAGTGACAGAAGAAAGTTCTGTTTTCATTTGTGTTTTTGCTTTGCTTCCTTGAAAGTTCCACAGTGTCTTCTTGTGATGGGAGTAACCTCTACCTCTAAGTGTTTGTTTAAAATAAATAAATAAATAAAAAGAAAAACATTTTCTTTGTGACCGTGTCAGTGATGATGGAAATTTTCGCTTATAAGTTTGTGCTTTTCCTGAACATTTTCACTTTTAATGGCAAAATTTCGAACTCCAACTTAGATCTCCGGGGAGTGATTCATTGCAGGATATTATTTTTGACCGTTTGCGGACTCCTGGCATAGCAGCACTTTCATCAATGTAACAAAATTGTTTCAATGCAATTTTTGTTCGTTTGTCGCTTTGTATTATTTATCTTAGTTCTTTGGTACCCAGAAAGGAGTATTTCTACTTAGATGCGTGGTGCACCTTTGGTAACTCTCCAAAAATCTGAGGCAGGGGTGTTGTTCACAGGGACAAGAAACAAATCCTTAGAAAAGTCTTTCCGATATTTATTATTTCACTGTAGGTGATGCAACAGCAAAGGTCCATCTCAGTACTTTCTGTCATGGACGTTTTCAGGTACAAATTGGCCTTGCTTTTCATAGTGAATAGTCCACTTTGTATGTAATATTGGATGAGGTGGGATTCTCCTCCTAGTGATTGTCTTGAAGTTTCTGAAAACTTTTTACTTCATTAATTGACAATGAAGTGATTGTCAAAAAATAAATTTGAAGAAAGGCAGGTTTTTGACAATTTTGTGATCCTTTATATTCCACCCCAGTCTTTCTTTCAAATCGTTTTCCAGTTTTTCTTGTTTTTCAACAACAAAAGGAATGATGATATACAATAATACGCTGGATGTATTGCTCTGTTCTTGCCTTTCTTATTCCATTGTCGGATGTGATATATAGTGACCATCCTGTCAGATCAACGCGGATAATCATATCAAAAAAGAAGACCTTCATACGGGACATTGGTCAAGCCTATGACCAGGAGACGACCTGCCATCACAGGAAACACGTGTGACTTGCTGATGCCCTGTCTGGACGAGTCTTTCATCGGGTAAGTCGGTTTAGGGTTAGTGAGGTCAGGTGTCTTTCTATGGTAGCTTTGAGCAAAATGTACTCATGTATTCATATACAATGTAGATATTCCTTAGTGCGTGCATTATTTCTTTTCGTTGTTTGTTCATTTTCTCCTTTCCTCCTATCGTCGGCCCTTTTGGTTCCAAGGATATTCGTTCACACATCTAGGTTTTGAATATTTCTAGCATGTGTCTTCTCTCTCATTCTATTTTTCTGGTCTCTTCTTTCAATCCGTTGGTTTCTCTTTGTCATGCCTGTCTCATCCTTCTCTTCTTCCCTCTCTTTTTCCCACTTTCCTTCCTTCTGTCCTTTCGACCTTCATCCCTTCTGTTCTCTTTCTATTTCTTTTTTTCCTTCCGTCCTTCTTTTCCCCTTTCATTCTTTCTTTCTATCCGCCGTTGAAAAGATGCATAACCGAAAATGGTGAATTTGAAAACAAAAACAAAGACAAAAAGTCACAGCAACGTAGGATTAACCTGTCAGTCTCTTGATTACACTGCATATCTTTTGTTCTCTCCACTCTGTTAAATTCACGGACCAGCTGTTCAAGTTGCGATCATCCTGGTTACTTGGTTTCTCGAATGAAAATGAAGTTTTATGAATAAGCTTGTTTATACGAAACGCGTCTGTGGAATCGTTTTGAGAGTTGGCGGAGACGACACAATCCGACCAAAATTTCCCGTTCCAAAACATTAAGAAATAATTACGTGTATCTATTTTTCTTTCTGTTCTCCCATAATATCTGCTGGTATTAAATCCCAGACAACTCAGGGGTAAAACGTTTCTCATGTTTTCAAGGACAAGATCTATATCCATCCATCCACCCACCCATCCATCCATTCACCCCTCCGTCCATATGCCATCCATCCATCCATCCATCCATCCATCCATCCATCCATCCATCCATCCATCCATCTTTTCACCCATTCTTCTTTGCATGTATCCCTAACACACATACTCTCTCACACATACACACAAACACATATGTGTGTGTGTGCGTGCGTGCGTGCGTGTGTGGTTATTCACCGACAGACCAGAGGCCGATTGAATTAAGAATGACAAATAAGATAGGAGGAGGGCGTTTGAAGCGCCCGATATTGTGGAGATATTAAATTAGAACAGAAATGAGACTCGAGTGAAGTATGGTAGACAGGACTGGAGAATGGCAGCCATGGGAGAGAGTGAACGATGTAGAGAGGGAGAGAGAGAGAGACGGACGGACAGATGTATATCAAACACATAAGTACAGAGAGGGCACGTGAGTCAGTAGACAAAGATATAGAAACAGATAAAAACGGACGGACGGACAGGCGGATGGACGGACAGACGCACAGGTGGACTTAGTGACGCACGTATAAACAGACAGACTGACAGATGGGTAGTTAGGCAGGCAGACAGACAGGCAGGCAAGCAGACAGATGTACATTCAGGCAGGCAGGCAGGCAAGCAGGCAGGCAGACAGGCAGGCAGGCAAGCAGACAGATATACATTCAGGCAGTCAGTCAGGCAGGCAGGCAGATAGAGAGACAGACAACAGATGGAGAAAAATAGAGAGAAGAGTTCACCTCCCGCATGCTCTGTTCTGATTTACTCCGACCATTATAGAGAGAGACATAAGTTCCAAGACCATGGAATCTTCACCAGAGACCACTAGGAGAATAAATAACCAGACAGGTTTTTACCTCCCATTTCGTTATCAACGCCGGTAGCAGAGACCACGATACACTGGATCAGTAACTTCTAATCCAGCGGACCTTCATGGGCGATAAAAATTCCTACAAAACATACCTTTTTCCCCATTTCAGTACAGTCGACACAGATGTTTCCATATGTCATTTTATGGTGTGTAGTCATAAACAGTCGGATGAAAAACGGAAACATAAAATGAACAGGAGCTTGCCGATCGAGTGCTTGTATGTGTGAAGGCGAGGGGGGAGGCGGGAGGATGAGATAGTGGACGACCAGGTATGAAAATATGATTTTTCCTTCAGAAAATATGATAAATTTGTCAAATTTACTGTTAAAAATATGACAAAATTTCGTTTATCGTATAAGGGGGTTGGCAAGTCTGATATGGTGTTTATCGCTCTGGAGGACGATGATCTGTGGTTATCAGTGTATAATGTAGTGTACAGTGATCCGTATAATGTCTCGTATGTTCCGCTTAGGCCCAGCAGGGGTTAGATTTCCGTCATTAATGAAGAAAGAAGGTAAGCCCGTGTTATGTGCACTGTTGTGGAGAGAAGAAAAAAGGTAGGTCGCACTAGGCTTAAAATTTTGTTCACTTGCCTGTGGAAAATTTCAGGGGCAAAAAAAGCTCAGGTGTAATCCATGTGCTTGTCCAGCAAAACCGAAGTATCTCACCTTGACAAACTAGAGTCAGAAATCCAGAACGAAGATCTATCCAGTCAATACGTTCAAGTTTCAGACGGTTGGTGTTGATTGCGAGGAACGCGATAAGTCAATGGAATGTCAATGAAGTACGATACTAATTTGTGCAGGTGTCCGTTTAGTTTGTGTGTAGTGAAGAGACGGGGCTGAGCCAATGTACCAGACATGTCATAAAGATTGTTGACCAGTTGTGAAGAGATGATCAGATCTCCGTGTTTTTGGATTAATCGCGAGAGCGCCAATAGAAAATGTGAAGTGTTCAAAGCTGATATAATATTCATGCCTAATAAATGGCTTAGTTAAATCACTACAATGTTATTTATTTACTGTGCTGTTTAGAAAACTTATTTCCAATACAAAACGTGATAGTGTGACTCCCTGGCATCTAAAAGAATCTCTTTGTGCGCACTTTTGGTTATGCATGAAATTAATTTTGAGTCGTTGTCCTACCCTTTATTCTCTAGGATCAAAAGAATTTTCAGGTGAGAAAGTGCGTTCAATGTCATTGACATGAGTTTATTACCCACCTTAACAGCTTAATTGCACTGGACAGTTGCCCTTGAAGATGAATATTTATGTATATATCTCTTTAAAGTTTTTGTTGAGTTTTCTTGTTTGTAATGATTTTAATCTGAGCACCTAGTATCGGTGTTTATATTATAAGGCAGACAATGGTGTGTAGTTTTAATCCTTAATTAGTGTGTAGTTTTCTCATTTCATCTCTCCGTAGCTGTGTCCTCGTCTTTTCTTCTGAGTAAGTGAGTATTAGACTAACTTTGCCGTTTTATTTCATGGCGGGTGAGTAGGCACAATCCCTGTCACAGAGTGTCGTACACATTACGTCAGCAGTTAGCGCCGACATTACAACTTATTTAATTTTATAGTCCGTAATACAACAAAGACACCATACCGATAAGGCCGGCCACTCTTTTCTTCGCATCACTAAATAATGCGATTTTAGTTCTGTTTGTTTTCTTTTTCTCCCCCCCCCCCCCCCCCCCATCTTCACATCATTAAAACAAAAAATTGTGTGTTGTACCCCTTGCGATACTGGTTCTATATTCAAGCTCTGGACCAAAGTGTGCTCTAACTCATCTTCCTGCATCTTTTTTGTTTTTTTCTGTAATCACTGCCTGCACACTATTGCCCTCCTCTTCTTGGTTTCATGATTTGCTGCCGTTGTTGTTTATGGGCTGTACACTCTCCACGCTTGGGGGCGCTGTACTGTATATCGCGGTGAATGCAAATTTTTCTGTATAGTGTCTTTGACACAAGTGAAGAAGGAAACGATGAACCACTGTGCGTGCTCTTTGCTGGACTGTCAAATAGAGACATGCACAACTTGGATACTGCACTCTGCTTTATATGCTGAGATTTATGATCGTGATTAGCACGTAAACGGGGTCTCCTGCATGTATTTATAACTTTATCTGGGAAGAACAGAGATGTTAGATATCGGTATCTGTAAAAGATAAGCCAGAATATAGCTGAATCAATTTTTATCTTTTTTTTTAAATGTTAGTTTCTCTCTTTATTTCTTTAGTTTGTTTGTTTTTGTTGTTGTTGTTTTCCTTTTTCATGTTTTTCTGTGACACGTCACGGAAGGAACTGAATGCAACATTTTATAGAGATTCGTGGCCCTGTTGTATTGGAAGTCATGGCATTAGGGAGACACAGGGCAGTCCTGTCTGCCGCAATCAGTCATCCTTCTGTCTGTGTTTCTTTAGGTCTGTATATAAACACATTCAGTCTCACGTAAACAACCGTGTCTTCTACATTAGAGCTCTATTTGTTACATTTCGCTTTACCGCACCTATTTATCTCTCTATCTGAGAGGGCTAGATTTCAAGATGTCACTGTCTGCAAAGCCTGGATATCATTGACGCTATTTAGTTCTTTTCTCTCTCTCTCTCTCTCTCTCTTTCTCTGTCTTTCTTTCTCTCTCTCTTATTGACCTTTTTTTTTCGGAACTAGTAGATTCAATATCTCAGAGATCCCCGTGGTTCTTTGTATTGAAATCAGTAGGGTTGGAAAAGTGTGGGACTTGCCCCAATCAGTCATTCCCTTCCCCACGTTTATATTGATGTGCACGTAAACATATTCAGTGTTACGCAAACAGATGTCTCCTTTTACACTTGTGGAGTCCCTTTTGTTAGGCGTGATCTGTTTTTCTATGGGAAATAAACATCCAACGCCTAGAGAATGAGATTGTAAGATGATATATGGGCGAAACAGCCCCTTAATCAGTCAGATGGAAGTTCCAGAAAAAAATTAGACCTCTGTTTCCCGGGCAAAAAATTAACCTGTTTGAAATGAACCTCACAAATTGAATTTCATCATCCAAACACCACATTTTGTAATTTTGTGCTAATTGAAAACACATTGAGTGACTGACTAACTAACTACCTGACTGTCTGACTGACTGACTGACTGACTGAATGACTGCCTCACTGATTGACTGACTAACTCTTTGACTGACTGACTGACTGATTGACTGACTGACTGACTGACTGACTGACTGACTCACTCACTCACTCACTCACTCACT
>JBCAUA010023962.1:0-12592 GCA_038406235.1 Peronia verruculata
CTATCTATCTATCTATCTATCTATCTATCTATCTATCTATCTATCTATCTATCTATCTATCTATCTGTCTGTCTAAAAATCTGTCTATCTAACCGACACTCTCCCTGCCAATGCGGCCGTCCGTTCATGTTTTTCTGTGTTATCGATCTTTTATCCTCACTCTGCTGATTCATTCACCACTAAAGCCCGGCCTCATCTCAAAGGAAACGGGCAGGCCGTTTATCGACCTGCATTGAAAGCACGAACCCCTCTGCTGTTTCTTCTCATCCCGCTCTAGAAACTACTCAGGGAATTTTACCTGCAGACAAAATAACACGTACATAAAGAATATGATTTGAACGTTCGATTGCCGACCAGTCATAACCACAATTCGGGCTGCTGCTATCAAGCCAAGTTACGAGACAGCCAGATAGACGTTGGGCAACACGTTATTATCTATATGTCGTGTAACTTGGCAGCCTTGATGGACGATGTACATGAGATAATGATCATTATGCAGTGATAAGTGGAATATAGCTCAGCATAAAATATAGAGGGGTAAGGCAAATCCCGACGTGGAGTCCTCTCTTATAGATCTTCGTGTGCGAGCAATGCGATCATATCAGAGCCAGGAAGAAAAAAGAGAAAGAGAATAGACGATGGGGTAGCAGGAAGGAAGGACAATGATTATTATGTATGTAACTTTTCAATACCAAACAAAAGTGGGGTCGTATAGGTCAGGGGTTCCCAACTATCTTGAGAGTCCCTAAGTCTTGACAGGGAGTCGCATAGCCTTGCTATAAGCGGCTTTGGGGTAAAATTAGTTTCAGCTAATCAGATTCATTTTTAGGCTCTTACATATTTTTCTGTTTTTGTTGTTTTTGTTTCAGTGGGGGGGGGGGGGGGATGTACATGTGTTTTCCAGCGGTTCAATGTCACAAGATGACATTAGGGGTATCTGTATGCATGCCTGTGAGTGTATGTGCCTGTATAAATGTGCATAAATATGTCACCAAAAATACAATGTAAATCAAGCTGCTGATAGTAGGGAGTCGCATGAGTCTCAAGCTTTTAGGTAAGAGATCGCACATACAAAAATTTGGGAACCACTGGTTTGCACTTCACAAACGTGCCCCATTTGATGTGACTTTCTGACGGTAGAAATCTGGAATTTAGAAATTCTGTAGACAGGAGTGTCCCATTTTCACTTACTAATCGTTCTTCAAGGTGCAATAACGCACTTAGGGGATCGCCAAAAATATATTTGCTTTTATCAGAGAAAACTGAACATGGCATTTTGCCACCCAAGAGAGCCAAGAGACAGTCTGGGTCATTGATTTAACGAAAAAAAAAAAGGCAGACAGGTTCTAATCCGTCCATCTCCTAGTACGATTCGAACCCCTAACGCTGTTCATTCTTGTCATGGAAAGACAGACACCTAACCCCCAGGCCAAGGTCCCCCCTCCCCCACCCTCCACGTTTCTTTAATGGAAGAACAAGGGAGATCTCATTCAGGTCTATACTGACAAAAGCTTATGGAAAGAGGCAGTGACTTGGTCTAATAACTATTTTATCGATTACCTGTCCATAGTAACTAGGGCATTGAAACAAGTCTATTAAGCTCATACTAATATTGGTCCTAGTGGCCCCGATTCGCGCCATTGCGCAAACAATACATTACCGGGATTCATTTCCGTCATGGGTCTAGTTTATTCTGTATTGGTCTTTAAAAGACAAATAGCAAGTTGATTTCCACCTGATGCCTATAGTTTTAACCCACTGCAGGTCACGGTGACTAATTTGATGCACACGCAAGGTCGGCTTCGAAAGTGTGAAAGCTACAATCATTTTGGATGTTTTGCAGGAAACAATTCCAGGGCACAACTTTTCGACGTAAACCAACATTTACTCAGCGCAAATGATGATTTTGTTGTAATATTTTAAATCCCATACTTTCTGTTAGAAAATAATAATAATAAAAGTAATTTTGTTTTGGAGCTGGCCAGGTGTTATATGGTTAAGGTGACAGGAACTTATACTTCTTTTTCCTACAGCGAGAGAAATTACAGTGCGACACCATGAACAATGTTATCTACAACAGAAATTACGGCAAAGAAAAATAAAACAGTAATATTAACCATACGCACGGCATTAACCACACATACAATAATCATACAACAATAAGCATATACATAAGAAGTGTTGTTGTTGTTGTTGTTGGTGTTGTTGTTGTTGTTGTTGTTTCTAAGAATTAATCAAGTAGCAGCGTAGAGACTTATTTCTCCACCAACGATACGCTTACCATATTGCAACAATATTTTCTTGAGTCTGCGTTGTTCCGATGCTATTCTTAACATTTAAATTTATATGCAAGTTTATGTGAATGCATGCTACACATCAGTACATTATGTCTTGTCAATTGAGAAAAGATTTTTTTTTTTTTTTAGGACGAATATTTTATCTTATATTTTCTATTTTATCTTATCTTATCCTCAAACAGATCACAAAGTTTCGATAATTAGTTTTCAATTTCCTATTTTAGCATTGCGTGAGTAAAGTCAATATAATGGAGAGGAATCCAAGACATAGGATTTTAAAAAAGACGTAAAACATCTACATCAGGATTTGTTAAGGTCAGTTAACGAGTTAGGTTGGAATTTACGAGTTTCTTTGAAAGGCACGAAATGGGGACATTTTCAGGATCTTTTTAGCCGATAAAAATCGATAAGTGTCTTCTCATTTCAAGACAGGTCCTTGGAATAGGCACTATTTCTTTCACTTCATTTTTTTTTTTCTTTTCAGAAATGAGACGCTGTCTGAAGCTTGTGATCTCGGAAATTGCCATCAAATTCTGAAAACGTTATTTGCAAAGGACGTAGCTATGTATTATTGTGCGGGTAAACACTGTCTAAGAAAGAAAGAAGATGGTTATGGTTTTTATAAGCTTTTCAACCCCCTGTAGTGTTGGTTATCTCAGCTGTCCACAACCGTGGTCAAAATATAACATAGCACTGTTGTGTTACCTGATCACGTATTTGCAAGGTACCTCCCGTGCCAAGTAAGTATTAAGAAGATGGAAAAAAAAAAGAAAGAAAGAACAAAAGAGGAAAAAAAAAAGAAAGGGATAAGAAAACAACGAGAAAAAGAAAATGAAGAAATCCAAACATTGACTATTAAAAAGAAGAATAGTGTGGAGCGAGCTGTTTGTCATAATTAGCTTTCAGGGGTTTGGGGTAAGGGGGGGGGGTGATTCCTGAAAATGAGGTTATGGGATCAAAATATCAAAATTGGGCTGTTACTGTCTGAGAATCTCCATCATATAACACCTCAAACTGTTCACCATAACTTTTAGTCACCTGTCATTCTCCGTTGTACTTTGTTATCCCACTTTTCCTACATGTGAATCTGACTCATTGACTAACTGACTCACTGACTCACTGACTGACTGACTGACTGACTGAATGACTCACTGACTCACTGACTGACTGACTGACTGACTGACTGAATGACTCACTGACTCACTAACTGACTCACTCACTCACTCACTCACTCCTCTCACTCACTCACTCACTCACTCACTCACTCACTCACTCACTCAATCACTCAATCACTCAATCACTCACTCATTCATCGCTCACTCATTCACTGACTTACTCAACAACTCACTCACTCCCCCATTCACCCACCCACTCACTTCCTCACTCACTTGACTTGCACACTCACTTACTCATTCATTCACTTACTCACCCATTCAGTGATTCATTGATCGACTGACTGACTGACTGACTGACTGTGACTGACTGTGACTGACTGACTGACTGACTGTGACTGACTGACTGTGATTGACTGACTGACTGACTGACTGACTGTGACTGACAGACTGACTGACTGATTCACTCACTCACTCACTCACTCACTCACTCACTCACTCACTCACTCACTCACTCACTCAATCACTCACAAGCAAGAATCATTCACAATGGATTGATCATAACTATGTGACCATTGTAAAATATGCAGAACATGTCCATTCTGCAATATAAAACGAGGTAACTGCCGTATGAGCGAGGATGAACATCTCCAAGTCTGACAAGCGTTTCCAGACGATCATTCTTTTGCAGTCCCTCTTTTAACAAATAGACATAGTGAATAAAGAGCAGTAGTGTTTTGTTTGATACAGTACTTATCTGTTGTTGATGTGGAACGCTCTGTCTTCCAATAGATCTGGAAATCATTCAACTATGTTGTCTGTAGACAAGCGTTAAAATCGAAACCTCACGCATCCGTTCAATAAAAACAACGCTAGAATCTTTTTTGTTAATTTTTTTTTAAACCAGCCATATGGTTCGCTTTGCTGAGCTCCTGAAGTACAAAATACGCATCGTAGAGATTTTAAAAAAAAAAAAAAGATAGAATCATTCGTGTAATTTTTATTTGAAGCAAGCTTGACAGAAAATTCTGATAAATTTCTTCTGTCATGTGAATGTCTAATTACTAATGACGAAAGCTTTTTGACAATATATTTATTTCTCAATATCTCAATTCGTGTACTGATAAATCTATTATGTAATGAGAATGTCTTGTTACCAGTGACGACATCTTATTGACAATATATTTATTTTTCAATATCTCAAAGATTCCCCCCCCCCCTTTTTTTTTTTTTTTTGAGAGCGCTACTGTGCATCCCATAGGCCTAGAATCATGAGGTAAAAACGGTCCTTTATCATCATGTGATTTCTGAATCAAAAGGCGACCTTAGTCTTGCAGCAGTGATCACAGTCAAATTTGCGTGAAAGTGATACTGTTTTTCACGTCCATGAAGAGAGTAAAGCGACAAGATTTCCTGATGTTTTCTTGAAAATGATGCCGTTTTCCATAGGCACTAAGAGAGAAGGCTTTCGTAATGACTCTGTCTGAAATTGATCTTGTTTTTCGTGTACGTGAAAAGAGAAAAATGACAGTATTTCATGATGAGTTAGCAGTTTATTATTCTTAACATTTTTGCATTACCTATACTGCAGGATAGGTGTGTGGTATTCAACAACGCCGAGTGGGGTAATAGAAGCCTGAACGTTGATTGCCGTCAACGAAAGATTCGCATGAATGGACAAAGGAAGAATAACTGGTAGTCATACACGTCGGGTTTTGAATACGTTTATCAAGAAAACTTTATAATTGTTGATGTTGTTATCAGTGTTGATGCTGTTGTTATTGTTATGGTTGACAGAATTTTATTATTAAGAAGAGAAAGTATAACTAAACAGTAAACCAGTAAACTTCATAAAACTGCACTGAGGGCCGGTATGATGAGAGTAAGGGGTAACTGAAAGAGCAGGGAAAATGAAAAGGGGGGGGGGTAAATCTTGTTTTTTAATGATACACGCGTAATAGGAGTAATAAAGTGAAGAAAAAATCAACAACTGCGTGACATGAATAAATCGCTTAGGCAAAAGTATATAGCAAAGAACAGCTCAATGGAACAAGACTAGCTGTAATGGTAAAAGTCATGGTTGACTTGATGAGGAGCCAGACATGCTTGGAAATTTGGTTCCATCACTTATTGATCTTTCTTGTTTGTGCAATTGCCTGCTCATATTGATGTGCTGATTACGTTGCCGGCAGACAGTCTAATGTCTTGTATTTTAAGACGTAACAATAAAATGATAATAACGATAATAAATGATGCTAATGAAGAAGGCTGTTAAATAGGAGTGAAAATGTTACAGAACACAGTACAAAATGTTCAACGACTAACCGGCAAAGACATTTCAGAGAGGATGAAATTCAATGAGATTAAGAAAACAGTGAGTGCGATGGGAATTTGAGATAGGAAAGAGGGGGGAAAGACTGCCTCAGATATACGAATGGGCTGGTGTGAAGACATGAGAGTATCAGTTAAACATGATTATGATCAAATATAATTGTATGACATGTATGTGTCTCTAAGTGTGAATAAGTGCGTGTCTGTGTGCTTGGGTGTGTTTGAGAGAGAGTGAGAGACAGAGCGAAAGGGAGAGAGAGAGAGTAGGAAGAGATTTACGTAGGTGATGCGGGAGCTAGAGAACAACTGAGAATAAAAAATGAGTGGCCGATACAGATGAAGAATGAAGAGACTGTTTGAAATGGAAGCGAGAAACCGCTATGGAGGGGTATTAACTGACCAGGTCTTGGTAAGCCTTTCAACCTCCTGAGACTGGCTATCTCAGTGAAGGGACCAGAAGTGTAAGTTCAAACACAGAAACTGACGATGAACCAAATTAAATAGGCCCAAGTGTGTGAGCACTGTGTTGATGATATGTCCGATGGACAGACATCAACAGCTGGTGTGTGCTTTGAAAGATGAGATGAAATAATTGCTAACAGCTTACTTTATTCTACCTAAGCAGAAAAAGTATGACAGATGTTAATGTTGAGCTCGAATTTCAGAGCGCACGGTTTGATCAGCATTGCTGGATGATATTATTATTTTCATGAAAAATATTTGAACAATTATATAGCGTCTCCATTATGCATAAAGTTCATGAGGTAGTCCCGAAGATTTTAGCAGTGGTAGTATTTTTAACATTTGGATTGGTTATGCCATCATGAAGTATAAAATTCTACTTGCGGTTTGGATCAAAAGTACATGTAATAGCAATAATTGTATTCTTTTCAGATTATCTTTAACTGTAATGGTATCGTTACATTTACAACATTGCGTCTATGCTTAATCCGTCCTAAAGAGTCATGTCCCTACGATTTCTGATCCCCCAAACAGCACGACAAATAAATTTCCTCAGTGGGAGCTAGCCTAGAATCATCCTTCGGTGTCAATCTTAATACCATCATAACTATCCAACATAACAAGTTATGGAAAGACGTTTAAGGTATACAGTAAACTGGTGCATGTTCAATATTTTCCTCCACTAGTGGTGAAAATAGATTTTCAGAAAGAGTTTTCCACGGTGTGACATGTCCGCATTGTTTGGATATAGTGCGATGGATTGTTCCAGCCAGTAGTTACAGACATTTTAGTACAGTGGAAAATGGCTCAAGAGGCAACTTGAAACGGATAGAAGGAACATTTTGGTCCTCTCTGTCTGATAACGAAATTGAAATTCCTTGTAAGAAACAATTCTTCCAACAAATATCTAACTATGACTATACGACCATGGCTAAATTTAAGCACTGAAAGGAACGAAAGGGTATATATTACTGATCTATACGTTATTTAGATTTGTAGCATATTCCATTTACCTCCTCCATAGTTTTCTTGCCATCAAATTCCTGTTCTTAATGAATAAAAATTTCAAGATCATACCTTTCATGAAAGATTTTGTCCACAAAAGTCTTCATAAATTCCATGCACTCTAGAGTCACATCATCTGGCTGAGAATCCACGCTATAGTTGGAACTCCAGGATTTGTCCGAGCCCACAGAGGCAGATCTATGCACTGGAGCTCCTCCAAACTCTGTGTCTGAGGAATCCACACTGGCACCGGCTACCAGACGATCGGGCCCTTCGGAAGAAGAACTGGATCTATTCCCGGCGGCGTCCGCTTCCGAATCGGGCTCAAAAGAGATAAGGTTTTCAGGAGGTGCTTCTTTGTCAATGACTTCGTCCACCACAGGTTCAATGTACTCATCGAAAAGCATCTCATCCACCGTGCTAGATCTCCGCTTGGTGGTGGTGAACATTGGTGCTCTCTGTCTGCCGGGTTGATCCTCAGCTCCACTGGAGGCCCCGCCGCTGTCCGAGCCAGGCTTCCTGTCACTGCCCGTGTTACTTTTGGCGCTGTCTCCAGACATCCTCCGCCTCTGTCCACTGCTGTTGCTGTCAGCTGAAGCTCGTCTTCTATCGCTCTTCTTGTTAATGTCTCTAGTATGCTGGCGACGATCCCCCCACTCTTCAGAAGACGAGGAGGTTGGGCCGTAACCCTGCCCATAGTCATCGGCCGACGTTTGGTTATTGGCTCTACTGTCCGAATAGTTGGAGGAGGAGGTCGATCTTTCGTTGGCCTTGACCGGTTTTTGAGACCTTGGTGCCGGTCTGGGCACGGACGTGGACTCTGAAGTGTGCCTGGTCCGGCTTCGGGAAGATTCATTGGCGGTTTCGTCTGAGGCTGGTGCTGGGGTGGGCTGTCCCGTGCCCTGTGAAGAATTGTTGTCTCTTTTGTAAATGGGCTCGTCAAAGCTGATGTTCATGCCGTTCACGGAGAACTTCTCTTCAGAATTTGTCCCTCGGTGATTAGCGAACTGACTCCGATTGGAGGAGTACGTGTCTGAAGTATGGTCTGGCTGGCTGTCAGTCCGGGAATAGGCCGGCATAGACGACATTCTCTTCATCACGTTCTCCTTCTCCCGGGAACTCCCCATTGAGGGCAATCGTTTAGGGGGTGGGGGACGAGGAGGAGGGGTATGGGGAACGGGAGGCGGAGTAGCCGGAGGGGAGGCAGAGGCATCGCTTCCGGTGCTGTTACTGACAGTATCCGTCTTGGGAGCGAACGTATTCTCAATCTTGCTAGACAAATCGCTAAACAGTCCGTTTTTCTTGGCGACCATGGAACTGAAGAACTTGGAAGTGCCATCTGCCAGGCTCTCTGATAACGAACGCCTCTCTTCCCGTGTGCGGCGTCCCGGGTATCCCTGGCCACCATAAGCACCTTGGCCTTTTCCAGAGTCCATCTTCTTGCTTAGGGTACCAAACCCAAAAAAATCAATGAACAGCGGGAGATTCCTCGCGTTCAGGGGTCCAAGACGATTATAGACTAACGTGCCTTGCTATGAGCTTCATCTGTTTATTGGGAGAGAAAAAAAGACAAAGGTTATCGGTACTTGAAACCAAACATAACAGCGTTCCAGTCTGGGATGAAATGAGTTCATTCACATAACAAACATTGTCAACTTTTAAAATGGGCATGCCATGTATGAGAAACACTGGGGTTATTCTATTTTTGTCTATGATATGCACAATGTGACTGTATCTCGCGTATACACCGCGCCTTAATCAATTGAATTTCCTTTTAAGGACAAATGAAGCTTATCTTATCTTATCTTATCTGATCTATCTCATCGTATCCCATCTTATCTTATCTAAGCTAATCTTATCTTATTTTTTGCCATCTCTTCATGTTTACAGTATATTGGTAGTCCAAGACACTCAGGATACTTTAACTGGACGAATAAATAAATAAATTTAGCCTCCAGAGAAAAGGCCCAAAAGAAATATGTGTCAACTATCAAATCATTAATTGGGGGAAAAAAAACAACGTTGTCAATGTTCATAGAATCCCATATGAAGAAAGTATTTATGAAAAGATTTGACTGATTGGTATTTTTTATTCGTTGATATGTTATAACATGATTGTTAACGGGTAAGTAAAGAGATGACATAATGAAACAAGACATTCAGGTAAAAAATGAGAGAGCATAATATTTAATCCAAAGGACCTACTGAATGACATTTCATGTTTAGAAATTGTATGTGTATAACCAACTGTGAAAATTCCCTGGCAGTCTCGAAATGTAAAGTGTATCATGTGAAAGACGGCAGCCTTTCATCGAAGTATATTACCAGAATGCCGACATTGTAATGAGACATGTCTTTGAAATTGGACTGTTTAGACCCTTATGTATGAAGTTCTATTACAACATTAAAATGTGAACTGCTATATGGTAAGTGAGATAAGATAAACATTATTTGTCCTCAAAAATATATATATTTACAATACATTTACATTATACGACGCAGACATAAACATCACTAGCACTCAGAGCCTTGCTATGCATGAAAGGCCTCACAAAATAACTGTTGCATTATTCCTCTTTTGTTTTCTTTACATCTTGAGGACTTTTTTTTTTTTGAGGATTAGGTGTCAAATTACACATATGATTAAGAACTTTTTTTTTAGAGATGAAACAAACACAGGGCCAATAATTTTGCACCAACATGACAAAACCACTCTGAAATAATTCATTGCAAATGCGTCAGCATTGTGTTTCACAGGAACACATAGTCTATGGCTACCATCTCATAGTGTTCACCATTTTTCACTTAGCTGATTTCATTTGCAAAGAGAAATGCTTCCTCACAACTACATGACCAGCACACACGGCAGTTCTAGGTCTATTATTTAATCCCCCTTTAGTCAGATTAATGTTGTTGTGCCCATCTTAGGATGAGGTGATGAGGGAGGGGGATTTGGGGGGTGGGGTGGAGTTTTTTTTTGTGTGTGTGTGTGTGTGTGTTTCTTTTGTTTTGTTTGTTGAAATGTTCAGATTAAAAAAAAAAAAAGAGAGGAAAAAAAAAAACCAAACAAACAAACAACAAACAAAGAAAAGAATGGAAAGAAAAGAAACACGCCAGGGGTCAATATTTCCTGTTTCTATGGAGAACGACAACACTCTCAACCCACTGTAGTGTCACTCCAAGTGTTTTGCGGATGCGATAATTTGCAACGAAATCACGTCTGTATAACAGGCAAAGCCGATATCTCAAACCCTTGGCCATCTGTCCTGCTGTAAATTAACAACTGCAAAAGAAAAACGTATATCCATAACGACGTAACTCGTAATCATCGAAGATTTATCGCACAAAATTATCACATGCAATGGCTGAACGGAGAAATACTGACACTAAGCTGTAGCTCTCAGATAGAACGTGTGTTTCACTACACCAAATCGATGCGCAGCTAAACAGTACACAGGCTGACTTGCAACCAAGTCCGTAATCAAGAACGAACACACCACCAAAAATCCACTGCAAGTTATTTTACGCACTCTCGTTTTTGCACTGTATTTTAACTCATTCTATTTTTTCTTGTTCCGGCGCACCTTGGCAAGGGACAGTTCTGGTTCAGAACACCTGACAATCAATTAAGGCATTATGAATGACAGAGGGAAACGGAAATAGCACAGCACACATTCGCTCAGTCACTCACATCAGCGAGGGCGCTCCCAAAACAACCTCTATCGATTGGGTTGGCCATTGGCGACGGTTTCCTCCCTTTGCCCAATCGATAGACATAAAGAAAAAAACAGAAATCGGTTGAATCAGAATTATGATTATTCATAGAAACGAACGTCATTTGAGGAGCGGAAATGCTAACAGTGCCAAGTGATCAGATTTAAGTTTTGACCCCCCCCCCCAAAAAAAATGGGGCGTTTGGTTACATCCTCCCTGTTTTTGTGGTATCGACGAGAATTGTCCTTGGACGCAATTTTATTTTGTACTTTAGCTCTTTTCGTAGGACTAGAAGTGAACAGACAGTATAAGGTTAGCCTTATTAAGATAGCAGGGTGGATAGCATCTGAACAAGAAAAATCAACTATGTACTACATGGGGTTCCACTACCAGGCGATCAGTTGAAAGTTTGAGAAAAATGGAGCTTTTAATAATATTCTCTGTATTTTTGGTAGCGATAGTTTTAAAAATTTGATAATACTAATCTTTATATAGATATAATATATATTTAAAATCTGTTTCTTCTTTAAGTTATTTTTGGAGCACATTGTATGATTAGGTAGCACATGTTTAGCCTTGTGAATGTGTCAAGCT
Organism: Peronia verruculata; assembly: GCA_038406235.1. NCBI lineage: Eukaryota > Metazoa > Mollusca > Gastropoda > Systellommatophora > Onchidiidae > Peronia > Peronia verruculata. The sequence goes on from JBCAUA010023962.1 coordinate 11,516, forward strand.
GCATAACAGAAAAAGAAAATGGTCTTATCGCAAATAGGGAAGGAAAGGTTGGTTTGAAAGTCAAGATGGCGGAGGACTTTGAGGGAGAAAAAGAAAAAGAAGGGAAGAAAAAGAAAGAAGGAAAGAAAGAAAAAAGAACAACAGGAGAAAGAAAGAAAACAGAAAGAACGAAAGAAAGGAAGAATGAAAGATGGGACCAAGCGATAACAATCGTGGACCGCGGACAGAAACATATTATTTCTTTTTTCTTTTGGATATTCTACGCACAACTGTCAATAGAACACTTATTAGTGGTTTGAATAATGACAATAATGTAACGATTCCACGGCATCACAAACTGCACAGCCTATAAAAAACAAACCCATCTCACTGGAATAAAAGCTATAATTATTACCCCACAGAAAAACGAGGTAACGATATTGATTCCGACGTTTATCAGCAATGATATCGATTTTCATGTTCCTAACAAGTAGTATCGATCCTGGTGTTTATCAGTCACGCTCTCTTAACTGATACAACGATAACGACAATTTCTAGAAATGGCAGCGAATAAAAAATCTTCAAAAAGTTTCTTTCGTTAAGTTCTGAATTGGTCTCTTTGACGATGATTTCAAAAGTTGACATTTTTATAAATATAGGTTCTTCTTCTTCTTTAACTGTCAGGTCTGGAGCAGACATCGACGACCATGGTTTGCCAGACCCTTCTGTTGTCAGTTCTCCTTATCAACTCGATATTGCTCATTTCATTCTTGGTGGTGTATCTGTTATATTTCATTCGTGGCCGTCCTTTGCTTCTTTTCCCCTGGATCTTTCCACATAGCATCTGCTTCTCTAGTCCATTCCTCCTGCAGATGTGTCCTAAGAATTTCAGTTACCTTTTTCTTATGGTCTTTATGAGGGATCTTTCATATCCTGCCACTGACATAACTTCTTCCTTCGTTTTTTCTCTCTGTCCATGATATTCTCGTTACTCCTCTGAGGACCCACTTTTCAGCAGCTTCCAGCCTCCTTTCTGTTTCTTTGTTCAAAGCCCAAAGTTAAATATAGGTTAAAAAGTTCAAAGTTAAATAACCGGTA